>CATIWM010205064.1:0-49768 GCA_949671775.1 Mallotus repandus | reverse complement strand
GAAAAAATAAATTATTTATTATTTTCCAAGCTTTAATGAGCCTTTTATTATTTTATGACATTATTGAGTAATTTTAATAGTTATTTACAATTAATGCTAATTTAATTGTAAAATGAAAATTTTATGTTATTAGTGGATTTTATTAACAAATATTAGTTGTAAAACTAGAATTTTATTAGTTATCGGGAAATTAAATTTTTTTTATATTTTTATTATATGAATAAATTTTATTGTGATAATTAATTAAATTTTTAAGGTATTTTGTGATTTGAGAAAATTATATTATTTTTATATTTGTGTTGTTGTGTTGGTTATCGGTTGGGTAATAAATGTAGTTCGGGGGCCCAACCTGAGATGTTGAATTTTGGAATATTTTGAAGTGTGTTTGCGTGCATGAATAACTCTACTTTTAGTAGAGAGATGTCCATTTTACAAGGGAGACTCTGCCGAATTTTTTATAGATTTCTCGTAAAACATGACATCGGGTCTATGTTAAGTTCTGAGTTTTCTTAGGGTTGAATCTTAGATCGAGTTTTCTTTAGAAATCTAGAACGTTTAAGGTTAGGATTTTATCCTAATTATTTTCATTATTATTTTTCTTATAGTTGCACCGAGAGCTAGGCCAGGACCAGGCCAGTCGAATTATTACAGAAGAGCACACATCTGTGAGTTATTATTATATATATACATGTCATGTAGAAATCCTTACCCAGCATCCATATATTTGTGTTAATGTGAATAAATAAATATGTTGCATTAGACCTTTATTTGTTATTTATCTGTTTGGTGATTATTAAAATATATATATTTCATTATGTGTGTGTGTATATATATATATATAAGGTGAAAATTGTGTTCTTGACTTGGATGCTGTTTTTATTGTTGATATGAATTGTTATTATGATGTGATATTTTTGGAGGACGGTAGTAGAACGTGCTACCTTGTGGGCTACATTAGGACTGTTGCGCAACACTACATTAGATGCTAGGTTATGATATATACTAATTGATGTGTGAATTGATTAAAAATTTATTATTGAGATTTGTGGTTGAGAGTGGTGTGGTTGCTGGAGCTCGATGGACCTTTCAGGGTCTTGGGGCTGGTCCACTATCAAATTTGATAAGAGAAATATTTTTGGATTTAAGAGAGCCAATTGGCTAGTGAGATACAGTGATTGAGGTTACAAATATTATTAGGGTTCTGCTCAGATCCTCCGCCCAAAATCTTACTGCATTTATTTGTTTTAGCGTGAAATGTGATTTTAAGCATCTGCATCATCTGATTTCATCCACTTGCTTGTATCTAATGTGTTGACATGAAAAAACATTATTAAACATCTGCTTGAAATATATGTATAAATATAAAATAAATATATAAGTATTATATTGATGCTTGATTGCTTGTATGCTTAGGTTGCATGTATATATATAATAATAATTCACTCAGTGAGGTCTGACCCCCCCCCCCCCCCCCTAAATTATTTTTTAAGATCCTTCTAGTCAGACCTCGTATCGTAGTTCTCTTCACCGGACTCTTTCTTCTTCGATTGGTTTATGTAAATTTTAGACTATCCTTTATTGTATTAATTAAAGCTGCAGTAGTAATATGTATTTGTTATAGTATGTGAGGATAATATTAATTAAGATTATGTACCTAACTGTTGTATAAATATTTCTAGTATGATATTATTTATGAAAAAGTTATTGATGTTTTAAAAGTTTTAAAATTTGAGGCATATTTATGGTATAATTGTTGTGAAAGTTGTGTTTAAGGCTTGCTACGGGTTCCGGATTAGTGTGAATTCCCATTCCCTAGTGCTTCCGGGTTTAGGTCATGACAAAGTTGGTATCAGAGCCTAAGTTTAGTGTGGTTGGCCTATGTTGATAAAGTTTGAGTTTTCTTTGAAACTACTGTAGCAATTAGGTTCGACTATGTCTTGGAAAGTCTTCCTTGCTTTTAGAAATCCACGTATATGTTAGTTCCCTTATGATGTCTTAAACCTTGTTGGTTTCCATGTCCTTTCAAAATGAGGCGAATGTGAACTGATCATGCTGCAAAAGTAGCATATAATGATGATGAGCAACCATTTTAGGATGAAGCATCAGCTCTCACCCCACGAGGCAAAGAAGCGGTAGGCCTTAGGCAGCAGCGGCTCAAAGACAGGGATAGCAGCTGCCAACAAAAATAGCTACTCCAGACATATATCCTGCAGCTTATGTGGCCAGTGTAGCAAAGATTAATAAAGGACTAGTGGCATTTAATCAAGTTGTACCATTAGCACAACAGATACTCCAGTAGAGGAATCAAGGAATGTCTAATGTAGATGCAACTTTACTATACTCCAAGATTGAGAGTGTTCCATTTAATTGTACTGGAGATGCTTTGAATTTTATAAGTACCATTGAGGCCAGGACAAAGATAGGATTCACGAAGGATAATGATTGTAGAGCTATCAATTCAAGTCGTAGCTCAAGACTGGTTTATACAATCGATCCAATCATATATGATATGATTATCATAACATGTTTGGAGTTTAAAGAGCAATTTCTAAGATACTTCTATTCCTTTCTATGAGAGACAATTATGAATGGAAATGGTTACAAATACTCTTCAATATGTCATCTTGATGCTAGAGCTTGGCATGATCCTAGTGCATTGCATTCCTTATATATCCTATATTTGCTTCAAGAATGGGAAGATAACCATCCAAGTTGTTAATCCCATTCTCTATAGCAACTCCCCTCAGTGATGAGTTGGAAACGGACATAGTCTTTCCATCTTATCTTACGTTAGTGGAAGCCAGAGAGCTGCTTGTGAATTTGGTTTTGTTGGATATGGTAGACTTTGATGTGATTTTGGGAATGAATTGGTTGGCTCGACAGTATACTACCTTAGATTGTCGGGAGAAAGAGGTTATCTTTAGAATTCCATATGATGTGGAATTTTGATTTAGAGGTGACAAAAGTTCAATGCCTCGGAATCTTATTTCTGCAATCACGGCCAGAAAGATGCTTAGAAAGGGGTGTTAAGGTTATTTAGCTGTGGTCAGAGATGTAAAGGCAGATAATGGGACAGTTGTGAATGTTCTAGTGGTGTGCAAATTTCTGGATGTCTTTCCTTAAGAATTACCAGGGTTACTACTGGAAAATGAGATAGAATTCTGTATCGATGTTGTACCTGGTACAGATCCTATCTTTATACCACCTTATGAAATGGCGCCTATAGAATTAATTGAGCTTAGAGAATAATTACAAGAGTTACTTGTTAAGGGTTTCTTTAAACCTAGCACGTCTCCTTGGGGTTCGCCAGTGTTGTTTGTAAAGAAGAAAGATTGTAGCCTTCGACCTTGTATCCACTATAAATAGTTGAATAAAGTCACCATCAAGAACAAGTATCTTCTTTCGAGAATTGATGACTTGTTTGATTAGCTTCAAGGAGCTTAGTGTTTTTCCAAGATTGACTTAAGGTCAGGGTATCATCAGTGGAGAATTAGAAGTGGAGATGTACCTAAGACGGCAGTTCAAACAAGATATGGTCATTATGAATTCTTGATGATGTCCTTTAGGTTGACTAATGCCCCAGTAGCATTTATGGACTTGATGAATTGAGTGCTTAGACCATTCTTGGATCAATTTGTAATAGTATTTATTGATGATATCTTGGTATATTCCAAGAGTGAGGTAGAGCATGTTATTCATTTAAGGATGGAGCTTCAGACTTTGAGAAAGCACCAGTTATATATCAAGTTCTCAAAATGTGAGTTTTGGTTAGATTAAGTGGCATTCATAGGCCATATGGTATCCAAAGACGGCATACAAGTAGAACACAAAAGAGATTAAAGCCATTACAGAATGGCCAAGACCTACAACAGTTACTGAAATAAGGAGTTTTCTGAGTTTAGCTAGCTACTATAGGAGATTTGTGAAGGATTTCTCCAAAATAGCTACACTTTTGATAAAGTTCACTCAAAACGATGCTAAATTTGTGTGGATTGATAGATGTGAGGAGATTTTCCAGTTTCTCAAGGATAGATTAACTTTAGCTCTAGTATTGACTTTACCTTTAAAAAGTGAAGGGTATATAGTGTATTGTGATGCTTCTCAAGTAGGCTAGGGTATGTATTGATGTAGAATGGAAGATTAGTTATTTATGCTTCACGTCAGTTAAAGAAGCACGAGCAAAACTACCCTACTCATAATTTGGAAATGGCAGTTGTAGTGTTTGCATTGAAGATTTTAAGGCATTATTTGTATGGTGTAACTTGTGAAGTATACACCGACCACAAGAGCTTAAAGTACATTTTTCAGCAAAGAGACTTGAACTTGAGACAGAGAAGATGGATGGAGCTATTGAAGGATTATGATTGCTATATTCTTTACCATCCGGGTAAAGCTAATGTGGTAGGTGACGCGTTGAGCAAAAAGTCAACAAGCAGCCTTGCTCATATCAGCACAAAAAGGAGGCCAATTATTAAGGAGTTACGTGAACTGATTGATCAGGGGTTGCAATGGAAGGTAACCAAGAAGTGTCTTTTGGCTCAATTCAGAGTACAATCAGTGTACTTGGATAGAGTGAAAGTAGCTCAGAGAAGGGACCCACAGTTGCAAAGAATAATGTCAGAGGTGCAACGGGGTAAATCCTGAGAGTTTGTTATTGATAATGAGAGTGTGCTGCATTTGGATACTAGGTTGTGTGTACTAGATGTGGATGACTTGAGGAAAGAGATTATAGAAGAAGCTCATTTTTCTATTTACAAAATTCATCCGGTTCTACCAAAATGTATCATAATTTGAAAGATATGTACCAATGAAATGGGATGAAAAGAGATATTGTAGAATTTATATTCAAGTGTCTCACTTGTCAGCAAGTGAAACTGAAATGTTAGAGGCCCTCAGGATTGTTGCAACAATTGCCTATCCCAAAATGGAAATGGGATATGATTGTTATGGATTTCGTGATTGGATTACCTCATACCACTAGAGGTTATGATGCCCTATGAGTGGTAGTTGACAGGTTAACCAAGTTAGCCCACTTCTAACCAATTAAGAAGACTTATACTACAGACAAGCTGGCTAGGTTATACATCAACCGAATTGTTTGCTTGCATCGAGTGCCAAAAAGTATAGTGTCTGACAAAAGAGCTACCTTTGCTTCAGTCTTTTGGCAAGAATTTCATGAAGGGTTAGGCACGAGACTGGACTTCAGCATGGCATTTCATCCCCAAACTAATGGTCAGTTAAAATGGACCATTCAAACATTAGAAGATATGTTGTCGATGTGTGTAATAGACTTTGGCGGTCAATGGGATTTGCATTACCGTTGATTGAATTTGCATATAATAATAGTTATCATGCAAGTATTGAGATGGCGCCATATGAAGCATTGTATGGAAGGAAGTGTAGATCACCCTTGTGTTGGGAAGTGGGTAACAGAAAATTAACAGGCCCAGAATTGGTGCAAGTGACTTCAGAGAAGGTTCCTATTATCCAACAGAGATTGAGGATAGCTTTTAGTCGACAGAAAAGCTATGTTGATCCTAAGAGGAAAAATGTAGCATTTTCTGTTAGAGATATGATGTTTCTCTAGGTGTCTCCAATGAAAAGAGTAGTGATATTTGGTAAAAAGGGCAAATTAGATTCAAGATATATCAGACCCTTTGAGATTCGTTCAAGAGTTAGAGATGTGGCTTATAGATTGGTGTTGCCGCCAGAGCTGTCATGACTTCATCCAGTATTCTATGATTCCATGTTAAGGAATTACATCTCAGATCCTTCCCACATCCTCCAGCCTCAAACAGTGGAGCTTTGTGAGGATTTGTCATATGAAGAGTATCTTGTGGCGATTGTGGATCGACAACTTTGCCAATTGTGTACTGAAGAAATTCTTGTAGTGAAAGTGTTGTGAAGCAATCATGTAGCGGAAGACCACACTTGGGAGATGGAGGTCGATATATTGAGCCAATACCCCTATCTGTTTTCTTATTAATGTAAAATTCGAGGACGAATTTTTTTTAAGGGGGGAAGACTGTAATAACCCAAATTTTTAGTTATTAATATTATTATTTTCTTGTTATTATTATTATTATCATTATTTTATTTTATTGTTATTGTACTTTTGGGTATCATTATTATTATTATTACTATTATTATTATTGGTGTTTTATGTGTGTGTGTATATATATATATATATATTAAAGTTAAAAGTTAAAGTTAAAGCTAAAAAAAAAAGCCACATAAATGCTGACATGTGGCAATTTCTTTTTATAAAAGGGGTGAGGGTCTACGAAACAAGGGAGCTGCGGGGGTTTTTGGGTTTTGGTTTGGCAAATTGTTTTTTAGTCCCTGAACTTTTCTTCTTCTTCGTTTAACACCCAAACAAACTCCGATCGACCCCAAATTTGACCGGTAGATTCATCTCATCCTCCTCTACCTCCTCCCTATAGCTTTTATTTCGCAAGAAAATATCCAAAATTCGCCCAGAAATTCAAAAACCAGTCAGCCTTCTTCCTCCATTTGGCACTGTTCCGGCGGGTTTCAGGCGGCGAGGTTGGTTTCATTTCATTCCTCTTCAATTCAGGAGTCTGTAGCCGCTGATTGTGTGTCTGATCTATGTTCTAAGAATATTTGACAAATATTTTTAGGTATTTTTAATTATTTATGAAATTGAGTTTGAATTTGATTTAATTAGATATAGTTGCTATTTGATGATTTGTTTTGGATGTTGAAAGTTTGCTAAATCTAATTTTTATTTATTTTTCTGAAAATTTTAAATTTTTCGGATCTTGGGTACTGTTCATGTTACTTTTTCAAATAATTAAAAATAATAAAAAATGATTATATAATTGATTTATGAATATATTTATATTGCCATATGCATAATCATTTCTTCTATATTTATGAATAGTAATTGAAAGCATGTTTAAAAGAAAATTATTTCGTTATATTTTATTTATTTATTTATTTGTTTAATTATTCATTATTTAATGATTTATCTATTTTATTTAATTATTTATAATTCGAATTGATTTGGAGATAATGGTAGAACATGCTACATGGTGGGTGTCACTAGGACCACGTGCGCATGGGTAAGATCGGTATATGTTAAAATGTGAATTGGGCTCGAGGGAGTGTATACTCTCGGGCAAGAGTGAATGGTTAGAGTTCGGTAGAGCTAATGCTCTCGGACTGGAAAAAATGGATGTAACTCGGTTGAGCTTCCTCTCGGGACATCAATATGGAATAAGTGAAATGACTGTGGCAGTCACTAGGTTGAGCTTGCTCTCGGGACGGCCGTCACTTGGATTAAAGAGAGCCGAAATGCTATTAAAATAGTGGTTTAGGTGTTCTACCAGGTTTTCCACTAGAATAATTATTTTATAAATTTTTGTACGATGATTTCATATTAAATTGATTTAAGAAATTTTAAAGAGATTTTATATAATATTATCTAGAAAAGTAAATGATTTTAACAATTATAATTATTTTATTCTATTTTGTTTTAAAAAAGGTTTTAACAAACGGTTTTAAAATCAGTATGCATTTTATAAAATTGATTCACTCAGTAAGGTTTGATTCCCCTTAACTTATTTTTTTCAGGACCTCACAGTTAGTCTGCTAGTATTCACAGTTTGTGCCGAATTTGTTCTTCACCAGCTGCACTATGTATGTTGATTTGATTTGCATATTGTGTAACTGAATTCTAGACACTTCAGTAGTTAATTCAAAAATATGTATTATCGGTATTCTGATTTTACCTGACTTGAGATGTTGTTGTATTTAAAGAATATTGTTTTATACTTTTGGTATTGTGCATTATTTATGATTTTATTATTAAGTGCATTGTTTTATTTAGCGAAAAAATTTTAAGGCTTACTATGGGTTTTGGTTACTTTATGTATCCCCATTCCCTAACGCCGGTCACAAACCTTCGATTCGGATCGCGACAAATATAGAATCTATGTTATTTTGCTTGTATTACCTCCATATAGTGAGGTTATGGTAGATATGTTTCTAGATTTTCTTGATCTAGTTGTATTTTTTATTTTTTTGGTGGTTTGATCGACAAAAAAAAGTTTGATTCTTTTTCTATTTTCATGAAATTTGATAGATCTAAACTTTTTTTATTTTGTTCTATAGATTTTAGTGAGTTGCTGATATTGTTACATGATCAATGGATCCTTTTACATGATTTTTACCAATTGGCTAAAAGAGAAGTTTCACAATCTATTATCAACAAAGATTTGATTTAATTATTTTTTATTTCTGTACTTTATAAGTTCTAGTGATTTATTTTCTACCACATCTCTTTATGTAAATCAGTCTTTTATATGTAATTTTTCATCAATTATGAATGAAATATAAATTTTACTGTTGTTGAAAAAAAAAAAACTTCCATATTTTCCTTGGCCCAAGTATATAGTATTTCCCTCTTGCAGTCCATTAGTAATAATGGATTTGGAATGCAACTCCACAACCCTATTACGTGAGAAAAACTCTTGAATAGAAGTAGCATATGATGTGATTTTGTAAATTCAATTTTTGTTATGTGATCTTTCTTCTTCTTTTTTTTACTGAATTATAGTAAATATTTTATTTTGCTAGTAATTTAAGTATATTACTATAATATCGTTCAAACAATAACACAGAAGAAAATGAGATATTACTTCCAGTACTATGTTAGTGTGACATTATCAATTCTGGTATCATGTTAGCAATTTTAAATGTAACATCATTAATTTCATATGGCAAGTTAGCAATATCTAATAGTATTTTTGGAATATATTAAAATTTTTATTTCAACATATTACTTATTTACAATTTCTGTTATTTTTTATAGTTCTTAACCTGCATACAAGTATTTGTTTAGATTTTTTTTAGAAATTGGAAAATCTAAAAAAGTTTTAAAATTTATGAATTTGATTGTGTAATAAGTGAAAATGAAAATTTAAATGTAAAATTGATCAGCAAATAATAATTCAAATATCTTAATATACATTCAGGCTAAAGATATCTATGAGATTATGTCATTTGGTGAATATTTTAACATTAAAAACAACATATCTATGTTTTTCTTTCTATCTTTTTTTTTCCCTCAACTCCTATTACAATTTATTCATTGATTATAATTTAAATATAATTTTATTTAAATAAATGAACTTGAGAAGATATTTTTTTTAAAACAATGTCACTTATTGGTACCTCATAGAATTAACAGACTGGTTGTTGTTATTGTTAGCGTGAAAGAATATTATATTCTATTACCTCGACGAAATGAGCAACTGCACTATATGGATCCACCTGGATGTAAGACCCTTGAACCATCCTTTTAAAGGCAGTGCATTGGTAGAGAGTGTGCCCAACTATTCCTCGGTGATAACATTTAATTTAGATTTGAACGTAAAATCCTCAATTACTTGTACTTGAATTTACATGGATCCAAGATGAACAGGTCCAAGAATGAAAGTTCAGAGAATGTGGTGACTGGTCAAAAGAAGCAAAAGAGTGGTGAAATTTTGGTTTGCTTTAAAATGTTGAAAATTTGTTTGAAGCAAAAAAACAAAGGCACACATCACCCACCACCAAATGGACCCATCGTGCATGCTTTTGCCAAAAGCATTTTAGCATCATGACATCAAATTCTTGAAACTGAAGCATTTTTTTTTTTACCCCATTACTTGAAACATCTTTTTGACTTGTGTCTCACAAATTCCTGAACTTGTGATTGAAGATGTAAAATTGCACATTTTAGTCAAGTGAGCCCGTGAGAATTCCACAGTCTCTGGAATATGCTTCCAAACAGAAACATCTAATGATTTGGCAGTGCATGTGTCATAACAACCACCTTCCTGACAAGCAGACTAGCACTTTCATAGAGCAACAAGACACATCAAGGAAATTTCATATAGGTTCCTGTCTGGGAGACATAACTTGGGCAGATCATGCAAATACAGTAATTCAGCATAACAATTATATGATCAATGTCTGAGATGTGCAGTTCCTGCACATTGCATACAATGTGTTCAGCGTGCTAAGCTACCTATACATGTAACAAAAAACTGAAACAAATTAGGCATTTCAAATTCATAGGAGCATAGCATGTGCCAAGCTCAAGTTCCGGGATTATCTTCTACTTGCTGAGAATGATATATAAATGCATTTCATGAATTCTTCATTATCAAACCCTGAAGCAAGGCACACTCTATATTCTGTAACACCAGAAAGATCCCACCGAGTCATCACATTTCCAGTATTAAGATTTTGACACAAGTATTCTATAGCAAATCAGTAGAATCGGAGTTTGCTATTTTATGCTACTCGACTTCATTGGATAGTTCCCAAGTTGAATCAATAAAACTATCAGGCCATCAGAAAAGATATGAAACCAAAAGTGCTCAACTCTGAAATAGTGAAAATTCATATGGAGCAACAAAATCCACAAAGACTCTTTTCAGTGTCAATCAATCAATTAAATGAACCATTTCTGAAACAATTAAGCATATATATATTTTTTTTCTTTTCCACGTAATATAGGTGCAAGCATACTAAAATACAATTAACAAAGTCACCACTCTTTTCCAAATGTAGATTAGAACGGCGAGGGGAAAAGGAATCTCCATCACATATATGATACTCCCCAACATGGTAATCACATCAATAGAGGGAAAAAGGACTAAAGATAATACAAGCCTCTTCATTTTAAAGCTATTCTGAAAATCAGAAGCAAAAAAAAATAAAGCAAACACTCAGGTTCGTGATATTATCCAATTTACCTGCCTGTTAATTGGGCATAAGTCAGGCCATGACGGGTCTATTCCCCTATTTTTGGTTGCCAATGCTCTTCTTCTTGAGTAAGCTTCCAAACTTACGGAGCAAAGGCTTCTTCTTCTTCTGTTGCTGCTGCTTTGAAGGCGAGCTCCTGCCATCATCAACATTTTCTGTTGAAGATAAACTATTTATCTGATCAAAGCTCTCACCACCCTCAACCTTGGAGTCCACTTCATCCTCAAAAGATTCCTGTTCCGGTTCTCTTTCTGGTGAAAATTCTTTCTTTTCAATCTTGCAGCTTTCCCACATCTTAAATTCGACTTCTACAGAGTCATCTTCTTTTTCTTTGCTCTCACCTTCTTTTGGTTTTCCATTCCCATTCTCAATTTTACCAGCTTCCCTTGGAACGCTCTCATTGCTGAAACCATTATTTTGTTCCTGTGAGTTTTTCCGATCCTCAAATTGCTGTGGAGGTGGTGAAAGCTCCATTTTGGGCTTCTCTTCTTTCACATGCCCATTTTCTTCAGAGAATTCAACCACCTTTGGGAGCAAATCATAGTCCTTTTCACTGTCTGTAAGCTCACCATTCTCCTCGGTTTGCTTCTTAGACATAGCTTCTTCAAGCAGTTTAGACAATTCGTCAACCTTCTTTTGAGAAGCAGCTTCCCTGCATCGGAGCTCCTCATTTTCTTGAATAAGATTCTGCAACTTATTTTCCTTGTCCAATAAACTTTCCTTTAGCTTCAAGCTCTCAACCTTTGCTTCCCCAAGAGTTTCTTGCAATGAAATCACCTCAGCTTCAACTTCCTTCAGACTATCCTTTAACTGAGCTTCTTCTTCCCTAGTGACACAAGCTTCTTCCTCGGTTTGCTTAAGTAAATTTACCAGCCGATCTATTTCTCTTTCCAAAGATGAATTTTCTTCTTCTGATTTCTTTATGCAGCTCACCAGATTTTGTTCTTTTCTACCCCACTCAGCCTTGGAGTTCAGAAATTCATTCTTGGATTCTTCAATGGTATGTTTAAGAAGATCAATCTCATGTTTTGCATCATCTACCATGGTTTCATATCTCTGGTTTGCTTCCTTCAGGACTAATCTTAGATCTTCTATCTGCGTTTCATAGCTTTCATGCTCCACTTGACTGGATAACAGTTTTTCTTTGGCCTCCCTTGCTTCTGCAGACACTTCATGCAAGGCTGAAGCTAGACTTTCCATTGCCTTCTTGCTCTTTTCCTCCTCCTCCCTGGAATTCTCCAACTCAGTAATGAGTTGATTTTTCTCTTCTAATAGATTTTGAACACTAGAAGCCGCAAGTTTCTCATTGCTTAATGCCTGAGTTTTCTCCTCTTTCACTATTTCCAACTCAGACTTCAAAGATTCAACTTTTTTCACCATTTCAGAAGTTTCTTCTGATGCTGCACCAAGACGACGCTCTGATTCCCCAAGATCCCCTTTCTGTCTACTAATTGTCATTTCCAACAAACCCACCTTCTCTTTAAGAGCAGCAATTTCACTTTCTGCATCATGCAATAGATCATTGTTTTCCTCAAGCTGTTTCATGACCGAACATAAGGATTCAGATGCAGACCTTTCCAACTTGTTTGCTTCATCTATCTGCAGCTCTAATTCGTCTACCCTAATTTTCCACTCCTCTACTAAACTGCGTGCATAAGATTCAGCCATCTTAGCAGCTTCTAGCTCGACATTAAGCTGTTCAATGAAAACCTCTTTTTCAATCAACTTATCCTCAAAACCCTTTGCTTCCTCAAGTGCTTGTTTCAAAATATCTATCTCCTCCGTGAGCTCTGCCACCATCCTGTGGCTTTCATTGGCCTCTGTTTCAAGCTTTGAATCAAGTAAGGCCTTCAACCGGGTCACTTCAGATGAAAGCATTTCCACCTTATCTGCATGAATCTCAGCAATCTTAGTGGCATCATCAGCATGGTTCAGTGCCTGGTTCTTTGCATCAGTAGTCATGGCTAGTTCCTGCTTTACCCTTTGAAGCTCCTGAGTAGCAGAGAGAAGAGCAGCCACATCCAAAGCATGTTGGTTTCTCACAGCCTCAAGTTCCTTCTGCCATTCCTCTTCCTTCTTTTGTGCTGCCTCAATCCCAGCCTGTTCCAACTCAACAGCACGGAACTTCTCGATCTCAGAATCCTCCTCGGCTCTCTTTTGAGCCACCAAAGCTTCTTGAAGCTTCTCATTTGCCTCATTAGCAACCTTTTGTGCTTGTTTCAGTTCATCAATAGCTCGTGCCTTCTCTTTTTCAATTGCTGCTATCTGCTCTTTAGCCTTCTTTAGATCTTCCTGAACACCACTCAACTGAGCCTGTAACTCCGATCCTTTTACCACCCTGGTCTGTGGTTTCTGATAATCAAATCCAATCAATTATTGCAGCAAAAAAGTAAACTAAAAAAAGTTCACAAAAGCCATATTTTATCCAATTTCTCATCAGTATTGTACTGCCCATTTCAAGATATCTTCAAGACATTTCCTAAACTTTTAGTTACCATTTTCTTCATAATCAAACAAATCCATTGACAACAACAATGCATTAAAAAAAAAAAGTCTTCCCATTAAAATGGCTTATAGGGAATTTAAATAAAATGTTGAAGATTAGCACTACTCACTTCAGGTGGCGTTGTGACCTTGGGTGACCGGCGATCAATAGTGGTCTTTGGAGTAATGGTTCTTGGAGAACGATCAACTGAAAGGCGAGAGTTCTGTGTAGGAGCAGGCGAATCAGGCTCTGATTTATTAACTCCTCTGCTCAGTTTACTCACTCTAGGAGTTGCTGGCGTTGCTTTGCTTGGAGTTTCAGATAATCCAGATCTGTCCAAGTTTTAAAAAGATCAGTATTACAAAATGTCTTAAAATCCAAATGCAAGAAAACTCAAGTCATAGATTTTCAACAATTGTAAATTACAATGGATATATGTCAAGGTTGAGAACTTTGTAAAGCAAAAACAAAGTTTGTGAATTTCAAAACAAAATCACATTCATCTAATAGCACAGGCACACAGTTAAATTAATCAACTTGAAATATTTCAAGCAGAAACAGTACATGAAGTCACCAATAGATCCAAAAATGAAACCAAGTTACCACAAGAACGACAATTGAACAAGATCAGTATAAAGAACTGCAAGCATGAAGTATAATCCATGTCAAACTATAAACCAAAAAAAATAAAAATAAAAATTGTATATTTATGTGTTTACAGCACAGAAACACAGCGACAGTGAAAAAAAATGGGGGATTAGAGAGAAAAAAGAATAGCCTTTGAATTCGAAAAAAGAGAGAAAAAAAAAGGAGCAATAAGAGGAAAAAAAGACAAAATAAATCCCTAACAAAGATACAATCCACTAATAACAAAATTGCAAAATTGCAGTCAAAATTTAAACTTTAGAATACCCAAAACAAATATGCAAATCCTTAAAACAGAAAAACATGAAATCAGATCTAGAGACAGAGAATTGAGCATGTATAGTATGCTCATGTAAACTTACTTGGTCTTAGAAGCCATGTTCTTGTTCTTTGTTCTTGATGACGATGATGATGATACTGATGATATGGTAGAAACAAAAGTGAAAAATGGGAAGTGGGAATTGTAAAAATAAACTTGAAAAATGCTAAAATGCTGACATTATGTAAGAAGATGTAGTGTAGTGAAGCAGTTTCTTCTCTATTTTTTTTTTTTTTTTTTTTTTTTTTTGCTTTTTCTTGAAATCAAATAACCAATAGAAACTGAAGAAGTAGAAAAAAGGAAACCAAGTTGAAAGCTAAAAAAGAAAGTAAGAATTTACAAGAAACAAGAAGAAGAAGCAAATAATTTGGGTTGGTGTTGCTATCTATGGAATGGCCACACTTTCAAAACATAAAAGCAGTTGCAATTGCACACAACTCTCTTTCCTTTTGTTGTTGTTTTTGCTTCTCTTGGATTTAAGCCATTGTAACTTTTTTTTTTTTTGGAGTGTTGATTTGTGGTTGTGGACAAGGTAAAAGTACAGAAATGCCCTCCAAATTGTATATTTATGGTTGGTTTGTTTTTGCTCTTTTTCTATTGTCTGTCAAAGGTATTGACATCTTTTGCAGAGGTGCTTACCATGCTGACCCTGCTTTTCTGGAAAAAGCTGATATGAAAAAAGGATTTCCCCAATATTTTCTATCAATTTTTTTTTTAAAAAAACCTTGTCAATAATTACCTTATTAAGAAACTTCAAAAATTAAAATAAAACAAAAAAAATTGTCAATAATCCTCTAAGTAAAAAAAAAATTATCAACATATGTTGATGGCAAAAAACATTTTAATTTTCACTTATTGAGTTTGAACGACTACTAAAAAAGTTTGCCCCCCACTTCTATCAATTATTTTTACCCTCAATCAAAAATTCCAGTCACCTCTTTCTTTTTTTTTTTTTTTTTTTTTTTATTATAATTTTTATTTTGTCCATGGTGGATTATTTTTTCATTACCGGTGGTCCTTCTATTTTTATTTCAACTGCTTTATTTTATTTTTTTACATCAAATAAATACAGACCTTTGATTTATTTATCTTTTAATTGAAATTTTGAATATTTATGTTCTTGTTGTTAGTTAAATTTTTATGACTTTTTTTTATAAAATTTGAATATTTCTTTATTGTAAATTTTCTATTAGTATTTGTACAATCGGACTTATTCAAAAATCAAAAAGTTGATTTACAGCTAAATAAAGTCACTGAATAGAGCGTACGGATCACCAAGTTACAAATCGGAGCTTTATCAACACAATTGAGGAACAATAACAAAAATTTTATAATTTCAATGATATTTTATTTTTATATTTAATGATTGTACTGTTATTTATATTATTATTTCATCAAATTATACTTTCAATTTTTATTTAACAAAAGATTAATCTTTTTCTCGAAAAAGAAGTTTGTTCTCCTTTTAAGGTTCACCTTACTTAAATTTTAAAATAATTAAAATTTATATCACAAAAAAATATTAAAATATTAAATAAAAAAAATTAGCTCTTGCTTTTTTTCCCTTCTCAACAGTGTATTTTTTGCATGAAATTTAAAAAATGCTAATCTATACTCTATCATTAATATTAATAAAATTTATTACTTTTATAATGAATGTTTTATACGAAAGAAAAAACTACTTTACTATATAATTTAAAGATTTCAATGCTATCTTTAAGATGATATTTTTATTTCTTTGAAAAAAAAAAAAGATGATATTTTTATTTATAATTTTGTGAATGATATGATAAATGTTATAATAATTTTTTTTTATCCAGAGTTAAAACTTTGTGTAAAAATTTGAGTTGTAACACACTTTAATGTGGTGTTGAGGCATGTTTTATGCTAACCAGTATATCCAATGTAATTTACAAAGTCATTTTCAGTTATAAATTGCAAAACAATTTGGCATTAATGAAAATTGATGGGACATTAATGGATGTTATAAGGATTAATTTCCCAGACTTAATGCTAGGACTACCAAGATTTTTCTCTAAATGATCACATGATTCAATTTACAATTTTAATTCAATTGTTTTTAACACCTTCACATGTTCCATATTAATGCGAACATAAACTGATGTTATGTAGGTTACTTTACTTGTATAATTTCTCAGATTATATATATATATATATATATATATATATATATATATATATAGGGAGAATTGGTATTTTCTCCCAATGTTTTGACCTAATATACTATTTTATCCCTAACATTTGAAAAAATATTTATTCATCTCTGACATTTGTAATTCGTATACTATTTCATCCTTAACAGATGGACTAATGAGTATTAACTGTTGCAAATGTCAGGGATGAATAAATATTTTTTCAAATATCAGGGATGAAGTAGTGTAATAGGCCAAAATATGAGGAAATAGCAATTATCCCATATATATATATATATATATATATAGACACACATATATATGGATGTTATAAGGATTAATTTCTCCGACTTAATACTAGGGCTACCAAGATTTTTCTCTAAATGATCACATGATTCAATTTACAATTTTAATTGAATTGTTTTTAGCTCCTTCACATGTTCCATATTAATGCAAACATAAACTGATGTTTCGTGGGTTAGTTTACTTGTATAATTTCTCAGATTATATATATATATATATATATATATATATATATATATAGTGGGATGAAGAAAAGGGATGTGATGCCTATGTAATTTTCATTTCTTATAAGACATATGGATGCCAAAAAGCACAACATTCTCGACCAATTGCAATTATATATCGAATTTTAAAAGTTGACATAACTAATCTAATTTGACAATTTAGTAGCAATTATAGCACAATTGACTTTTGGTCAAAATTGAAGTTGACATGAACTATATAACCTCCCCTTGAGCAGGACTCACTGTCACATCATCTCCAAGCTAAGACTTCAAAACAGTGAGTTTTATTTTCACGCCCCTTTCACCCAATCATCCACCTCTTCCCTGTTCCAAAAATCAAACCCAACTGGAGCTCGACCCTCTTCTACGCATCATCAGACATCTTGCTCACCTACAATGACAACTGGTAAGTTTGTATCTTTGAGCAGAAAGCTTTGATGGGTAGGTCTAAGGATTGCTCTAGGCCTTGAATATCTCCTCTCTGCCTCAACTCACAAACTACTTATTTGCACCATTATTGATGACCTTCTTGTCATGGATTGGACCTCTCAAGTTTTCAAGAAATTTTAAGTTCCAGCAGTTGGGTTTTTCACCTCCGGCGATGGTATAATCCTCTATGGTTCTCCAAAGCTATTCCATTCAATTGGCTCTTTAATTTGTTGGTGATTTTGATCGATACCCTTTCTTTTTTTCTTTGTTAGGTTGTAGTTTGTTATTGAAATTTATATTTGTAATTGAAGATGCCAGCTACAGCAGGAAGGATTCGCATGCCAGCGAACAACAAGGTCCACAGTAGTACTACCCTGCAAACTCATGGAATATGGCAGAGTGTAATTGGGTATGATCCATATGCACCTAATAAAGATGATTCAAAATCTTATTCCCGTAAAAAATCTACTTCAAATGCTTATGAACCTGATGCTCATAATGCTTATGCAAGTTTCCAATGACTCCTTGCGCTTGCTCGTATCACTGGCTCTAATGTTGATGAAGCTCGTGGTGCTTGTAAGAAGTATAGGATTCTGATGATGGTGAGAGGAGGAAAATGGGAAGGTAGAAGAAAAGGAGGAGTAGGAAGAAGGATAGCATGATATGGGATAGCCCAAATCATTTACAAGATAATTAATCTTTTTCTCAAGAACTTCCTTCTTCTGGTTACAGATTTGAGGGGATGTACTGACCATTTCACATACGTGCTTCCTATCCAAACCAGCTTTCATGATGCAATCAAATCTTTCATGCAGTTGTGTTCCTCTGTCACAAAAAGTCTTCAGTGCTTTTTCCATTTTTTTGGCTCCTCAGCCAATCCCATGTCTGACAAGAATTTAATCTTCAGCATTTTTTATATTTGTTTCTCCCCTGAGTTTGGTAATCGTTCAATTTTTTTATCCCAGTACCCATTTCTTCATTTCCTGTGGGTTCTTCTGAATTAGTTTGCAAAGTCTTTTTTTCCTAATATCCAAATTAGCAAGTATGGTATTGGTTTTTCTTCAAAGTAAATGAACCAAGTAAAAGTGAATGAGACTGAACAATCTTCCCAAACTGATTAGCATCCATCTCGATCTCAGTCAATAACAAAAAGCATCACCTCAAATTAGAAACAAATTTCCCAATTCCCATGTCAGAAAACTGTAAAAACATGGAATATATCTGGTACATTAATGACCCAAATTTGAATAAAAACACAATTAAGGATAATGCTTTATCCTTAAAAGTTCACGGTGCTTATAAGAAGTATGGGATTATAAAAATGAAGATGAAGCTAAAAGGAAAAAGAGAAGGAAGGAGAAGAGGAGAAAGAGAGTGATGAGTCTTCTGATGAGGAAGAGGAAGATCGTCGGAGGAATAAGAATGGCGTGATTTAGAATTAAATTGAAATGCACCGTTTTGAAGACTTAGCTAGGGTAAGATGATGTGGCAATGGATCCCACTTAGGAGGAGGTTATATAGTCCACATCAATTTCAATTTTGACCAAAACTCAAGTGTGTTATAATTGCTACTAAATTGTAAAATTAGGTTAGTTATGCCAACTTTTAAAATTTGGTACATAATTACAATAGGTCAAAAAGGTTGTGATTTTTGGCACCAATATGCCTTCTTGTAATTCTATTATGTTTAGATAAATTAGTCATAGTGACTTTTTTTTTGTCAATAGAAGTATGATTTCAGAATGCATTCCATCTACCTCAAAAAGGACAAGCAGTACAAGAACCTCTTGATAAATCAGGATCAACCAAAATTAGAACAAAAAAGGTTAATAATAATCTTAACTCTAGAAACCTTTTGAGGTTACTTCTTGAGTAACTACTTGATTAGTCCTATTAAAATTCTATCCAAGTTGATAAAGTTTTTATATGACAAGATTACCTGAAGATAATGAAATAGAGTTCAAATTTAACATAAATACAAACCAGACTTAATAAATTAAAATGAAAGGTTCTAAATTCTTTATCAAAATAAGCTAAATAAAATTCAGTCTAGAATATCATCCGCTAGCTCCTTACTTCCAGCCTGCCTGTCTACAACTTTTGAAACTTCATTCGCTTTTTGAAGAACTTCTAATGGCTCCTCGAGATGGCTGTCGATGGTTGTTGCTTCTCCCATTTTCTAAGGTGGTTTGGCCAACTCTTTAAGCTTGAACTTCCTCTAATTTTTTTTACAGTTTGTGGGCTCATATTCTACTGCTAAGTTGTTTTTCCTTTTTTGGTCCAAGTAATGTTTCCTTTGTAAGGGGTTGGGCTTCAAAAGTGGGCACATAACGAGCTCTTTTCTGCTTAGGTTACTCTTCCAGGGCTTCACCCATTTCTCTTTGATCATCCGAGTGTTCTTATTGTTGCTATAAAGATTGCTTCTGCCAATGTTCTAATTTGTGTCTATCTCTTCAGGGCATAGGTTGGCACTTTTTCCATCCATAATGCAAAAGCTACTGCCACAAACCTCACCTTTTGGCTAATGATTAGGGCATTGAAACCTGGGAATGGGGACTAGTGTCAAAAGGTCATTGTCCATTGTATCTTCGTCTTGATGTGGTCCATTCTTCATTTCCAGAAATAGTTGGTTTTGACTGATGTGTAACAGCTCTCCTATTTGGATTGGTTTAAATCAAAACCTGCTTTCTCATTCCAGTACGAATTGTCACCGGCCATTGCCTTTTTCATCGAAATTACTCTAAAGCATGGCCAGTAAGCTAGATTATTGGTCACCTTATAGCTTTTCTCCTCTTCAGATTCTATATTCTTGCAGACTACAGTTGTGTGATCAAAGAATCCACATAGGTAGTAGAATGAAGGCAATCTTCATATTGAAAGAACACCCATTAATCTTTACCGTTTCTTTTATTGTTGAATCCCCTTAATAATGTTTTATTAAGGTTAAGTATGAAATAGTTCACTCAATGATAGCAAAACCATAGCACTTTTCATTAACTGGAAATGCTCTTAATATAGAAGCATGTACAATAGAATTTAATTACAAGAGATATAGATTTATACTTATTTAAAATACAACAAGACTGAGCTATACTAATCTTATCTTATCATTCCTCCTCAAGCTGACGGTCTTTAGGAAAAACCATAAGCTTGGAATGCAAGTGCTGAAAATGCCTCTTGGAAAGGGGTTTTGTTAGAGCATTAATAGTTTGATCTTCTGTGGATAAATAAGAAACCAATAGTTCCCTTTTATTAACTTTGTCATACACAAAATGGAAATCAATTTCCAAGTGTTTACTTCTAGAATGAAACACTAGATTTACGGTAAGATAAGTAGTACTCAAATTATCATACCAAATGCGAGGAGCGGTAGATGAACCATAACCAATTTCTTTTAAAAGAGATTTTAACCAAGTGATTTCAGAGGTTGTGGTTGCAACAGCTCTATATTCAAACTTGGTGGATGATTTTGACATCGTATGTTGCTTTCACGAACTCCATGATATTAAATTTTGACTAAGAAAAATAGCAAATCTTATTGTTGACTTATGATCATCAATTGAACCCCCTCAATCAGCATCTGAATACCCACTCAACTTAAGAGAAAATTTGGTTAAGAGAAGTCTATAATGCTTTGTATAATTATAATTAATATACCGTAAAATCCTTTTAATAGCTCCCCAATGTGTCGTAGTAAGTGAGTGCATGAACTGGCTGACTTTATTAACAGAGTACGCAATATCGGGGCGTGTAAGATAAAAATATTGCAAACCTCCCATAATACTTCGAAATAAAGTAGGATCAGAATAAGGTTCACCTTGTGAAAGTGATAGTTTTTTTGCAGAACTTGCCGGGATGGATACACCTTTGTTATCTTGTATATGAGCACATGCACATAAACCTTGAATATACTTAGTTTGTGTTAGTAAGAGTCCACGACTATCCCAAGCAGCTTCCACACCATGGAAAAAATGTAGTTTGCCCAAGTTCTTAATTGCAAACTTCTTTTGTAAAGCTGTAAACTTAGTCTCAAGAAAGACTTTATTGTTACCTGTTAACAGTAAGTCATTGATATAAATAAGATAAAAGGCAATAATAGAGTTATGCCAGTAGTAAACTAATGAGGTATTAGCTTTGGACCCTTGGAATCCTTTATTTAATCAATGCATCAGTAAGACATTTATGCCACATTCGTGGAGCTTGTTTCAAGCCATAAAGTGATTTTTGTAAAAGATAAAATGAATCACGTTGAGTGGGATCTAAAAAACCTGGAGGTTAACTCACTGTTTCATCAATATTCCCATAGAGGAATGCATTGGATACATCAAGTTGAGTAACTGGCCATTGAGAAGAGACTGCAATAGAGAGAATCAACGAAATAGTTGCAGGTTTGATCACGGGGCTAAACGTCTAAAATAAATAAATGCCTTGTTGTTGATAGAACCCTTTCACCACAAGTCATGCTTTGTGATGTTCTATATTGTCGTCAGCTTTAGTTTTAGTTTTAAAAACCCATTTACATCGTATGATATTGTGATCGGCAGGTCTATGAACTAGTCTTCATGTTCCATTAGCAATAAGAGCATTATATTCATCTACCATAAATTACTGTCATTCTTTGAATTTAACTGCCTCTAGAGGGTTCTTTGGTAAACATGAAGCACTAAGTAAATATTTTTATGGGGGCAAACTACCCGTCTAGGATCGACGACCCATGGGGTGAGAGGGTAGAGGTGGTTGGGCAGTTTGTTGCTCAGGTGAAACAAATATAGAGTGTTCGGTCATTGTGTTTATAGTTGGAGATGGTGTCATGGCATTTGTAAGTGTAGGTGAAGATGGGTTATGGTGGGAAGAAATTTTGGGTTGTGTAGGAAGGAAGGGTATTAGAAGAGTGGTGGGAGTAGTTGGACTAAAACTTGGTAGATGATTCATTATCATGTTACCATTCACCAAGAAAGGGAAAACTTGCTCATCAAATAAAACATGACGTGAGATATAAATCTTTTGAGTTTTGTAATCCAAGCATTTATAACCTTTGTATAGTTTACTATAACCCAAAAATACACAATGAGTAGAACGTGTTTCCAATTTTTGTTTAGAGTATGGATGCAACCAAAGAAAGCACAAGCAATCGAAAATGCGTAATTGGGAGTAATCAAATGGAGAACCAAAAAGTGTTTCATAAGGTATCTTGTGATCAAGTTTAGGTGTTGGAAGGGGATTTATAGCATGTACTATAGTTTTAAAAGCACTGATCCAATATTTTAGAGGTACATTGGCATGATAAAGAAGGGCTAAACCAGTTTCGACAACATGTCGGTGTTTGTGTTCTACACACCCATTTTGCTCAGAGGTATAGGCTAGATTTGGAGTTGTCCCATCTTTTGTGGTTGTGGTAGGACTAGCTTGAGTTCCATCAACATGATGCGCCAGATTAAGTCCTCGCAATAGCAGTAGCAGCTGGGTGCACCATACAAATAGTTACTTGATGTTAATTTGAGAGAAAGTTGATGAGAGACATTTAGTATTAAAAGTGTAGTGGTAGCAGGTGCAACAACCATGGTAGTTTCGTTTGCCATTGAAAGAAAACAAAGAAAAAAAGAGAAAAAAAATGAGTTATGGACTGTTAAGTCACTTACTGCTCTGATACCATGAAATAGTTCACTCAATGATAACAAAACCAAAATGCTTTTCATTAACTAGAAATGCTCTTAATATGAAAGCATGTACAACAGAATTTAGTTACAAAATATATAGATATATACTTATTTAAAATACAATAATACTGAGTTATACTAATCTTATCTTATCAAAGTAAAGCTTTGAATCTCATAATTAACTCCCATTCCTTATTTAAGAAGCTAGAATTCTCAACCTGTTCTAACCTCACAAATAAACTTAAGGTTATGGTTAAGGCATTTTCCTTAGTTATTTGGTTTAGAGGAAGTCATGAGACTTGAACCTATATGCTCTCGGATGAGAGGTCGAGTTCATTTAATGTCAAGTTCTATTCCCATTCTTTGAGAACAAATAGGTTTTCGTAAATTGCCTAAGGCTTCCCTTCTAAGACTCTTAGTTTGTCTTTCACATTTTCAAATTTAATAAAGAACATATTAAAACCATTAAGCTCCTTAACATTAAAAGACTTTGAGAAGGTCTAAGGATGTGTTAGGATCTGCAAAATGGTGGAGGCAATGTATTTCTGGCCTGAGTAAAGTTTCCCGACTAGTAACTCCTTTTACTTTTTATACGACTTGACTTGGTGCATCAAAGAGTTCCAGTGAGAGTGTTTGTGAGTTTATGTGATCCATTTTTTCATTAATGTTCTGACTCCTCTCCATCTCTCAGCTATGATTTTGCATTAATTTTGATTTTAATGGAAGGGGTATGAGGTTTCACCTATTTTCCTTTTTTCAAATAACTCTCCTATGGATGAGACTACAACTCAACGAGAGCAAAGGAACCATCGAGGGCTCTATATTGGCTTTTAACTTCCAACCGATTAAATGAATTGTTATAGTGACTTAAATTTCAATATAATATGAGTGTCCATATGTTGACCTTAGCAATGATCAATCTTGATTTTGATATTAACAAACTTAATTTTGAGTATTTAACTTTGTTTGTTTAAGTTTGTATAAGTTAGGACTCAATTGGAAAGTCAAAGTGAAGAATTATCAAATAATTCAACCTTTAAGATTCAGGAAGGCTTTTAACATCCTTAGAGCCTTATAATGAGAAAGTGATCTTCTTGACTTTTGAATTAGACATTACAAGATTTCCGAATTGATCTTATTTATCAAAATCCAAGTTCATTTGGGACTGCAAATCTTCAGTTAAAATTAGCATATGCAGCTTTCATTTTAAGTTATGCAACTCTTAGTATTTCAACAATATCTTGAGCTACAGAAGTCCAAAATGAGGTTATTCAAAGTGATATGGAAAGCTAAGACAAATATCTACAACTTTCATGAAGAAAGCTTAGTCTGATTCGATCATATTCAAGGGCTAAAGTCACGATCTCGACCGGGACCATGCAAGTCCCGACCGGGACCAAATTGAAGAAAACTTCTAGTATATATCCCGAGCCAATGTCACAACCAAGATCAGTGTGGTCACGACCGGAATCAGCATGGTCATGACCGGAATCAGTGTGGTCACGACTGGGACCAGCTCATGACTCATATTCAATGGTTATAACGGATATATTTTTGAATATCCTGACCGGGATTGATGAAATCCCGACTGGGACCAAAGAAATAACAGCTCAAAAGTCCAAATTTCATTCAAATGAAGTTTGAAATTATTGAAAATGAAATTATTGTTTCTAATAGCTATAATTGCATTGCTAAACTATAAATACAACCTCTGAAGATCATTTAGAGGTTAAGAAAGTTGTTTATCATTTATACACTCTCAAGCATTCAATTAAGCTCAAAATTCTTTTTATCTTTATATAACTCTTGTGAGAGTTAGTGAGTGATTAGAATAGAAATTCTTGTTCTTCTCTTTTTTGGGGATTAAGAAAAGGGAAGTAATGTTTTATTTTAAAGGAATTGGTTTAAGTATTTAGCCAATAAAACACTTGGGAATTTGGTTTTAGTGTGATCTTTGAAAATACTTGTGTAAGGTTTGAGTTGAGCCTAAAACTCAAGTTGTAAAAATCAATTTATGGGAATAGATTGTGGTGATTCAAAATCCTAACTTGGGGATAAGTTAGGTGGAGACGTAAAATTGTTGAGAATCCGAACTTCTTAAATTCTTGTGTTCATCATTCTTCCTTCTCAACATTCTTTCATTTTTATTTATTTGTTTTAAATTTTTATTTTTGTTCGATAGCTCTATTCACTCCCTCCTAAGGGGAAAAATTTTATCCATACAGATTAAATATAAAATTTTATTATTTAACTATTTAACCTTCGAGAATATAATTACACATTCAACTACTAAGTGTTTGTAGTTTATGTTCATTTGTATATATTTTTTTAAACTTTTGTTTGTGTTTAGTTTTGCAAATAGTGTGTATAATATATATATATATATAGGCATAACACATCCATCACCCTCTATATTTGTCACTTTTTGTCAGTTTGACAGTTTGACAGTTTTACTTATAATTATATATATATATATATATATATATATATATATATATATATAACATGTATATGTAATCTATCTGGTGGTGTGATGAGGTGAAGACAGCAATATGATAGGTTAGAAGCCAATTTAAAAAAGTATGAAATTTGATTTGCCAGACCAGTAATTGATGATTAAGAAAAGAATCATTATCCAAACTTTCATGTCTCTCTTTTAGGTAGTGGAATCACCTATCCAAAAAATACTTCAATTTGCTATTCTTATTTAAATTCGAATCCATATATAAATTCATGTATAAGATGTCCATATGTAAATCTTCCAATTTTTGTCCCAATAGGCAAAAGTGAAGTGGGTTGTGATTTGCAAGTAGCAACCCATATTTATGGCACAAAAATTTTCTACCTGAAACTCTCTAAATAAGCCTAATGCATAGGCTGGTCCTATCAAAAGGAGTTCATATAATTATAGGGAAAAAAGTGAAATAAGTATCCCTCCTAATTCAGTACTCTACATTTAATTTAAATCTTATATATCCATATATGCACAACCCTGTTCTAAACTGAATTCACTATAGAAGCCATGAAAGATGATGAGGATGTACAAATGTAATTATGACTATTACATTATTATTAGCTTTAAGGTTTAGCTGATTTTTACTCGTCATATTTGGTGAAAGTTACTTACCTAAGTATTAAGTTCTTTTTTTTTTTTTATGTATAATTGAACATCATTACTTTTTAAGCTAAACTTATGTCTTTCAAAATATATAATTCAAACTATATTTTTATTTTGCTTGCATTATTAATTTGATGGTTAAAGTGTCATAAGACACTTGATCCCATTCAGAATTGGATTCCTTTTATTATAGTGCCAAAAAAAAATTCTATGTTGCAATTTTTTTCTATTTCTACATGTATATATATATATATTGAACTCTATATAATGTGTCCTACATGAGTAGCTTAAATGCAAAATGTGTGAACATCCTATTAAAGGATGCACTCACTTACATGAGTAGCTTAAATGCAAAATATGGACCTTCCTCTCTTTTTTTGGTCAGTACGTCCCATTTTAGGAGATTACAGCAATTTCAAGTACTCATTTATAGATTAACTATGAGTATTACAAACTATCAAACTATTACAATTAACTACTAACAAACTATTATTAACTATTATATATATATATATATTAGGTGAGTGTAGGTAAAAACATTTAGTTTAAGACTTTTACGCCACCATGGTTTGAACCGATAACCTTTACTTCATGAGGTCTCCATCTTAACCATCCAAATTAGGCTTTATTGGCAAACTCTTCACTCTTCACTCTCCTCTCTCCACTCTTATGGTTTCGAGAATTAAAAAAATGTTAAATAATGTAATAATAAATTATTCATATTAAAGTCGGTCCAATCAATTTGAATATTATATTCATATCTAATCTTGCTCTAGGTAGAAGATATTAGATATATCAAATGATTCTAAATTTTCATATTTACCATTAAAGTTAAACCCTTTAATTTCAATATATTTGTTTAATAAGAATTTAAGAGGAAGGCTGCCAATATTATTTTTATTTCTAGTTTTTTATTATATGGCTTTGGCCATTTATAATTCCCAAGTCATGGTAGATGGTGGTAGCACACCTAGAGTTGCATGTGGCATTATATGGCGTAAGTTAACAATGTTTAAAGCTAATTGGACATGGTAAAGAAACTACTTTTTTGTCTGGTGAGTGAGAAGATGACTTGCAACCAACAAACTATCTTTTTTATTGTTGGTGTGGTGTGGTGTGGCTACTTTCTTATTATTAATTATGAGATTTATCTTTGTTATGTGAAACCCCAACTTCAATAAGTTGTAACTAAGCTCTAGTTATCATATTTTATTTTTGATTGATGGTGTCCAATAAGAGATGTCTAGCTACCAACACTCATTTAAGAATATAAAATTTTAAAAAAATCACCAAATCAATAATTATTAAAATTAATTAAAAAATTATTTTTATTTAAATAATATTTTAAATTTTGAATAGATATATTGAGAGATATTTGTCGTTTTGAACTGAATTTTAATCAAAATTTAATAAATTCTTAATACCAGTAGTTTAGACCAAAAAAATTAAAAATATTAAATTATTTAACATTTTTAATGAAATTATGTTTATGTAAATATCAATTTCTTTATAACATTTTAAAATTTTTATTTAACTCAATCAAAATAAATACATTTTATTTTATTTTTGTTGACTGAATCCCATTATCACTTTAATTTATATGTCATATAAAACATTCCTATTGATTTTAAAAGGACATTCAACATTTCTAAAGAAGTTAACTGTACTTTAATCATCATTCCTGAAAAATTTAACTGTACTTTAATCATCATTAATAACCAATTTTAGAAGGAAAATTGGATGTTAACTTGGTTAGGGATCAAGAGCTTTATTTGTAAATAGAATCAAGTAGAAATGGCTAATATCCTTCTCTTTTGGAAGGTCCATATTTGAAAGAGAAATATGACCTCATTCCTCTTTGGTGAACATTATCATTCTTGAAATTTAGTCCATTTTGGTTCAAGATCAACATTTTTTTTATTTTTTATGTGAATTAGATTGGTTGTTTTAAAATTTAAATTTTTTTTGATATTGTATATTACTTGACAAATATTTGATTACCAAGTCATTTACTAAATTTAGAAATTCTGAAATTTCTAAATTAAAAAGTATGATGGTTAATCACAAAAATTTCAGAATATGAGAAAAAAAAGTATAATTTAGACAAAAAAATAATCGACTTCTCATTCAATTTCTCATAAACAAGAAACATCACTTTTCAAGAAGTTAGAATGAATCTATCCCTAACAAAATGAGCCCATAATTGAAACTTGAAAGAAAACCCCAGAATTGGGTAAAATGAACCCAAGATTAAAGCAATCTTGATAACTTAACTTAATCCATATATAATCATTTCTGCTTAGGTCATTTTCCATAATTCTCAATTGCTCTAATCTTGGCTCTTGTTGTAGCCTTATTTGTTAGAGTTTCACATTTTTTATCCAAGGATAAAAGGGCTTTCGGTGGCAAAGTGTTTTGTGTGTATACATGCAACTTTCTTTGTCCTTATTTAAGTTTATTTTCTGCTATCACACCAGCATGCTAAAAATTATTAGGTCACTAATTAGTTAAAAAAGATTTATAGGATACGAGATTTTGGTCAATGGTCAAACTTTCTATCTGAATCATTGAAGATCGAATATCCACTTTTCTCTTCTCAACTATTCTTATACAATATTAAAAAACGGTTACTCTCTCCTTTTCTTTTTAACTGATATTTTACGTAAAATTTTTTATTTTAATTTATTTGATATTTTTAATTATCAATATATTTTAACTACTTTTTTTCTATTATACCGTTATTTATACATACATTACTTTTGAAAATATATAAAATTAATAATTAATTGAAAAAATTATTATAAGAATAATATAGTATTTTACACATATATTAATTACATTTCTTAATTTATGTACATAATCTTTAAACGACGATTAAAAAGAAACAAAGGGAGTATAAATTAATACACGTTCCACCTACCATATTAAATCCTAATTAATGAAGCAAGAATTATTAGGTTACTATTGATAGAAAATTAATAAGTCATTACTTTTTTTTTCAAAAATAAAATTCAAATGATTTAATTCTCTATCATAAGAGGAGAGAACAAGAAGGAATGAAAGATCGAATCTTACTTTTTATATCTAAATATCCATAATTTTTACCACTTAAACTACTTAGAGGAAACAATTTACATTGGGATCAAAATTGATTTTCAATGTATATATATATATTGAACATAATAGTATGATAAGATAATCCCAATGCTGAATAGTGGATTAGTAATGGGCTAACAATTAAGAGATAACTGAGATAATTAATAAAAATAACAGATAACATTTGACATTGGAGAGCCACAAAAGAAAAAGAAAACAAGGGTAAGAAATTTAGTAAAAAAAAGAAATTGTTTAAATGATGCAAGAATGTGGAGGAAAATTGATAAAATATTTTAGGGATAAATATAATTTTAATTTTTGCGTTGTTGCATTTTAGCAAAATCAGTCATATAATATTTTTCTTCGACATTTAAGGACTTTAAGTTTCATATTTTTTTAAACTTTCATATTTTTCTAATAATATTTCTTAAAATATATATTTTGATGTAAAAATAATATGATTTTTTTAATACTAAAATCATATAATAAGTGATATATCATTCAACTAGCTACAATAAACTTATAATAAATCAAAATTTTATAATTTTATAATAAATAAAAAAATAATTTTAAAATAAATTTATAATATTTTTAAAAATAATCAATTGATGATATTATCATAAATCATATTTAAAATAAATTTTATCATTAAAACTGAATATAATATCAATATTTTTTTATAAAATATTGATGATATTAATTAAAATAGTATTAAAGTATAAAAAATATAAAATATAAAATATTTAAATATCAGAAAAATTATAAAACTAATTTTATCAAAAAGTGAAATAAAAAAATAAAATTGTACTTGTTCTAATATTTTAATAAGAATGAAAATTGAAAGGGATAAATAATGTTCCCTTATGCTTCATGAAGCCAACGGAGGGCCATGTGCAGAGTTCCCATGGAAAATCATTGGTCTTCAGGCTGTGGGGTCCAAGGTTAATGATTGGATATATACATATATAACTCATTTCTACATATAATAATACATTTATAATTTTAAAAACTCCAACCAAAAATGGTTATAAAATTCTTGGAAGTTTTTTTATTTGTTTCAAAAAAATATATATATATAAAAAAGGTCAATGGCCAATTTAGTACAGTAGATCAAGAAGCATGTGAAATATTTGCATTGCATGGATATGACAGTGTACAAAAGGGATATTGGTGCAAAAGCCTTAGTCAAATCTTTTTTTTTTTTTTTTACTCTTTGTCATGCTAATGGGTCAATTTAATTCATCATAGATATGCATATGATTTATAATCCACATGCCAATGCCATAGACATCAAATGCATTTCACTTCCCAAAAATATAAATTGAAAATGAGATTTTTTTTTGTAATGATTTATAATTCATCATATATGTGCATATGATTTATAATCCACATGCCAATGCAATAGACATCAAATGCATTTCACTTCCCAAATTTAAAAATTGAAAATGACATTTTTTTTTTGTAAAAAAAAAATCATTGATAGACATGTGACCTTTTGCTAACAATGCTCATGAGTTATGTGAAGTTGATGATTATTTACTTTACCATGTCCATGTGTTTTCTTTCCCTTCTTAACTTTTCTTTTAAAGAAAATTTTATGATTTAAATATTGGTGAAATGTATAATAGAAATATATATTTTTAAATTATTTAAAAATTAATTTCACAAATTATTAATAATAAAATTCAGACTTTATACGTTATGATACCTTAAAAAAAATAACTATTATACATCCATCTCATGGCTCTTTTCTTCACTTTATTTTTCTTACTTTTGTTACTTTCTTTGTTGTTTTTTACACCATTTCTTTTACTTCTAAAATTCAACATTGTTAATTTGAAATGAAATATAGCATTCTAGTTATTACTTGCACTATAATATATATAACTGTCATTTTTTTATCAATTTTTTAATCAAATTTAATTGAAATTTAAACTCGTAATCTATTGTTTTCGAAAATGTTACCATTGGACCATTACTTGAATGTTCTCATTTTCATGGTGTGTTCTATTTTCCTGGGAATCAATTTCACCATTTTTTTTGGGGGGGTAAAGCTTACTTCACAACTTCGTTAAGCAAAAGACCATTACAAAGAACATAATGAGAGAGCAGCGGCTCAAGGGAACTCAGGCACTAGGAATTGCCAATTACATGGAAGAGACATATTAAATACGGCTTTTGAAATCCAATCGCATGCTCGCCCTTTCTCAACCAGTGCGCTCTTCCAACTCAGTTCTACTGCCAAAACAGCATAATTGTCTAAGTGCGATTCTATAAATATATGAATCCACCTTGCAAGTCAACATAAGGTCTTGAAAGACATGTTTCAAAAAAAAAAAAAAAAAAAAAAAAAAAGAAAAGCTATTGAAAGACTACAAAATAGAAGATAATCATAAATTTTAATTGTACCTCTCAAGGTAGTGAATATTTGACTACTTCATATTTAACAAATACATTTCCATAATTTAAAACTCCTAATTACTTTTTTTACATTTAGTTTTTAAATTAAAACGATTGAAGAGAATATGAGAAAGCGAGAAATTGAATCCATGCTTGTACCGATATTTTGACCCTATAACAGAATAGTAACCAGTGCTAGACTTAAAACTGTTAACTCGACTGCTATGTCTTGCTGACCCACTATAATTTTATTAGCCTACTTTCCAGATAAATCTCACATCTAATTCTTGTGGCTTGAATTTTTTTAGAGCTCAATAAATGATGCGGCAAGCCAGCAACATGTCCTATCGATCCACATGCTCTCCCCACATGCCATGTTTCAACTTTCTTCTAATTATGCTCTTGCCATTGCCAATATGGTCCTCTTCTCTCAATTTTCCCATCTTTTGAAACCTCTTTTTTCTTTTTTCTTTTTTTACTGACTAAAGCACAAACGCAAGATTCATCCTTAACAAATGAGATAGGGCTCCCATCAATAATCTTTTAAAAATTAAATACATAATCAGAGGGCAATCACTGACATTAACACTAAAAATATTAGCAAGACAGCCAAGTTCCTATAGTCAAATATTATTCAAGACAAAAGTGTTTCTAACAAGGATCCAAAAACTCACCAGCAAAAATCCAAACAACTGTCATGCACATGGAGTTAGATTAAAAGAAAGTGCTCAGAGAAACAAAAGGTGGGCGAGGTCAAGAGAAGACAAGATGTACCAGTACGTGTTTAACATGGGACGCATGTTTTTTTTTTTTTTTGCTTCTCTAAGAATTCTTTTGCCAGCCTTAACTCATACAAAATTGTACTTCGCTCTCACAGAATCAAACCTATCCTCTAAATAGAGGATAGCCCATCAAATCTTCAAACTCAACCCCATCCATGTTTAAAAAAGATTGTCTTCAAATTGGAGATCCTGTAACCTGAGAGATGAAATGACAGAGAAACTACGTTCTACAGTTCTGCTTGTGATTCTTGTTCAGAGGACAGCATATTAAACTGCTAAGAACCTAAAAGCTACGGATTACAACTAAATAAAGAGAAACAACCTAAGGATTCAAGTGAAAACAACCCTTTTTTGGTCTCTCATCAAGGTACCAATTCTATATATTTTTACTCTAGCATGCTCTGAATATAGTTTTGATAGAGGACCTAGCAAACGTTTTATTTCATTAAAGACAATTTTGGAATGAAATAATTTGGATCGCTGATAAACCATAATGCCTCCCATGTATAGCAACTCATAGTTTGCTATACCTGACAAACTTAGGGATCAAAAACTCATCAACCTTATTCAAAACTTTGTGATTTACCATTAAAATATAAACTTACATGACCAAAGTGCCATGTGAAGTGATAATTCCCTGAAAACCACGAGGAAATTGTTCCATGCAAACCCCAACTTGTTGAGTAAAATACAAGCAAAAAATTAAGATTTTAAAAGCACCCAAGAGCAAAGGCCTAACTAAAGGCATGATATTACATTATTGATTACTCTAACAACATCAATTATTGCATGATTCATTTATGTAGACACACAGTTGAATAGCATATATGGAGTGTAGAGGAGGTATGCAAATATATACAAGTTTAGTCCAGTCAGTATCAAGGTAATAAGGAGAAACATTACATCAATCATCATATGACACATGAAAACTGGTGGTGCACCCAGGCGCCTCAGGTTGCTCGGCCCCGCAACAGTCATAAAATTTGGCAGCATATGGTGGATCATCAGGTCCCAATTCATAGTATCTTCAACCAACAAAAGGGAAAGATGAATTGGCCAGCATAACTAGAACCTCCAAATTAATTAAAGAGAACCAAAAAAAAAAAAAGGTAATTGAAAAATAAATTACAAAAAAGAAAACTTCCTTAACTTGTAAGGAGGACATTTTATTAGAAACAATGATAAGATTGCGACACAAAAATTGCTTCATCTAATCAATAGAAAGATCTAAAATTACTTAATAAAAAATATGATACTTGTGGTGTTTATGCATTATAATTCATTTAGCTATTTCGTTTTATCTGTCTCTATCCATCTTCCAACAATCATCTCATGTTACCCTTATCATTCATCCAAAAGAGGAAAAATTTATTGACGCAACAGAAGAACTGAAAAGTAATCACACTAAACTTTTAACTCAAAATTAGTATAGAACCCAGCATTAACAACTGGAATGAATCCCTCTGCAATAATGCACACTGCTACCTATTTACAAAAGTTGAGATCTCAAAACATGAAAACATGAGCAGATAGTTTGTGCCATTCACAAGTAAAAGGAAGTAAAGTCTCTTCTATTGTTTATGAGCAAGTCTTTCCATGGAGGTATTAAATAATTCTATAAAAGGAAACCAATCCAGCATTTTCAGTAAATATGCAATTCCAAAATGTTTTTCATCAACGTGTTATGTTCTTTAAAATTCCTTAATTCCTTCTACACTTTGTTCTAACTCAAAAACAATCTTCTATAAAATTCCTTAATTCCTTTTATACTTTTGTTCTAACTCAAAAACAATCTTCTTTTTGCATCTTCAGTTTTTGACACTTCTTCATATTCATCCCCATAATTTTTGACATTTTAAAGATGTGTTAAGGCCGCTAAGATCATAGAACCCAACTCCTCATCTTCAATCTTTTGATAGCAGCACCAAAACAACTACTACCAAAAATCACCATCATCTCTATCTACATTTACACACATTACCATCATCACTTCCGGCTGTATAGTAGCAACGCAATGGTTTTAATTAATCATATCATACATTCCAATGCAGAGACAACTGAATTTCAGCTAAACAGAATCATTAACAGTTCCGATTATCTCTGTAATAAACAACAAAAATTGTTGGATCATTGAAAATCTGCACTCAATATCTAAAAAAATAGGGCGAATTTTTTTTTTTTAAAAAAAAACCTTTTCTGGTCATCGTGACGGCGGCAAACGAAGAAGGAGGGATGGAAACCGCACGAAGACGGAGAGTTAGAGGAGGAAGTGAAAGTATTCTTACACCTCTTGCATAGTTTCTCTTTCTCCTTCTCTTTTACTTTCTTTTCCTTTTCCATCTTTCTCTGCTCTGCTTTTTGGTTTATGCCTCTGCTCTGCTCTTCTCTTCTCTTGCTGCTCTAATCTAATTGCCCACAGATTGAAAAATTATAAATTTAGTCCATATACTGTATACAAACTATCCATTTTAGTCCATCATCTTTTTTCAGACCACTGAGCTCATAATTCAATTAGAATCCACCAGACTTTAATTAATCCAGTTTGATCCCTACACGACTACAAGAATGGCCAAATATTTTTCAATAATTAATTTAATACAATTAAACTCAAGACATCAACATGTCGCTTAAATGAAAATAATCTTAAAATAGTCCTATCAGTTTATTCCAATAGTTATCGTTAGTGAGGGTGTGCATTAAATTGGTTCAGTCAGTTTTAGACTATTTTTATCAAATCAAATTAATCGAATCAAACAACATAAAAACTAAATTGAACTGACCAAACTAAAAATCATCGAATTAAAAATCAAATCGACCAAATCAAACTAATTTTTACAAATATCAATTATTTTAATTTTTTATTAAATTATTATACTATTAAGAAATTAAAAAGTAAAAAATATATAATTTCAATTTGTTCGGTTAATCAAATTTTTAAGTATAAACTGAACCAAAATTTAATTCCATTCACTTGCGTTCATACAATAAAAAATGTAAAGTAAAAAAATGGAATTGAATCACATCCTAGTTGTTAGTCCATCAGTCCATTTTATTTTGTTTTATTCTATTTTAACTCAAAAATTCTGAAAATTGTTGGCTTTTGAATCTAGGCACAGGCATTCGAAGCAGACAATTGATAAATTTTTTTTAAAATTTTTTTTATCCAAATTGAGATATGCATCTGCCATCAAGTCTCTGGATTAGATAATTGATGATTTAAAATTTTTAGAAATTACCAATGTGCTAGTAGCAATTGAATTTTGGCTTAAATTCCAATGGATATAAGTGACAATATAAGCTTTAAAATTTTAATCATGATCAAATTAGAGTTCTATTTTTCAGGAATATCCACAATGGATAAACATAGACATAAAAGATAATATCCTTCATTCCAATTTCATGGTTGTATATTTGTGCCAGAGGCCGAAAAAATGAATAAATTCTTTGTTTTTCGAAAAAAAAAAACACCCTCTTCGTTTTGCCTTCAAAAGATAATTTCAGGTATTATTCTGCTGTAAAGAGTTCTTGACAAGTTTTCAGTCACTAGTACTGGCATAAAGCACAAAATATGGCACACAGAATTCTTCATTTAGTTTAGTTTAGTTTGTTAAGTTTTTCTTAGCCAACTACAATTTCGGATAGGATAGGGAGCGATTACGGCTCGAACCGGAATCCTCTAATGCCTGTGAGGGGCTTTGGTGAGGCGAGGTCAGTTTATCGAGTTGTTTCTGCTTTTATGTTCACATGCATGAAACAGCAAATTAAGCACCTTTTGTATAATTGCAGTAGAAGCATTGTTTGAAACTGTGGTGGCATGATTATTAGAAAAATTAAAGTCCCTTTTTATAATTTGGGTATGAGTGTACAGAATTTAGTATTCTATTATTTTTCTTTTAGAGTTTTGTAACTTGGCTAGAATTAAATAATATTATACTGATTTCTTTTTTTATAATTACCTCGGAAGTTTGAGTTGCTCTAATTAATCTAGTAGAGTCCGGTAAACTCGAAATCAAAACCTTATTTAAGAAAGATACTAAATTGATTTTAATTCCCCTAAACAATGGAAACCAAAGATCTCCAAGCCAAAAAAATTAGCATATTAAGCCTTATTTATTATCACTGTATATATGTAAAGAACAGCTATTCCATAGGCACAACCAGCTATAGGGTTATAGAAATGCCATAATGCTCTTATATATGAGAAATTATCGAGGGCTGCCTGTAATGATACCATTTTCTTCATCTTCTACATTTTTTAATTACATGGGTGCAGAGGATGGTGCGTTCATGAGCAGGAAGGAAGATGCGATGATAGCGGAAGAGTTGAAGAAAGCAAAACCCTGTGATTACGGTGGTCTTGAGAGTAACCAATTACCATGCAAATCCAACAACGAGTATCCTTCTCATCCTCCTCCTATAGCTTTCTTGGGATCGCCTTGGAGATTAGTGAGGATGAGTACTAATGGCAGGCTGATAATTAGAGCTGAGATTAAGGAGCATCAGCACTTGAAAGCCCATAGAGCTAATGGCAGGCTTACATTAAATCTGGTGTCTATCAAAGAAATCCCATTAAGTGCCATTGAAGTAGATCATCATTTTTCTGTTGAGGATGAGTAAATTAATAATATTTGCTAGGCAAAGATTTCAGTTCTTATTTGTCTCCAATCCTAAAGGAACATATAGTCCCAATATATATCACTCTGTAATCTGAAAGATTTGATTGTATATTTGTAAATTTTAAAAATCATTCTTTTTCTTAGAACAATAATGTAGGAAAATTTTGCCTCTGAAGTTCATCCTTGTAGAATATAGCCCCAACTCCAAGCCCTGCGCATAGCTCCTGTTATGGCTCTTTGGAGTTGCCTGGAATGCGATTAATCCGCAGACAATTAGAAGTCACTAGATGTGCATTAATAATTTAACCTAATTAGCATTTTTATTTATGAAATTTATAGAAATCTCCGAATTTGAATTTCTACAACCACCATCTATCAATATTATTAGTAGAAATCATCCATCAAATTTCCTTTATAGCAAGTAATGAAAAAAATAATGGCCACCTATTATATGGTCCATAAGACCTCCATTAAACCAAAAAAAAAAAAAAAAATCTATACTAATTGATATATTTATATTAATTGTTATTATTTGAACTGCAAAATAATCTATATTTCATTTGATTATTTAAAATTTGAAAAACAGAATACTTCAAAAGTATTACCTAAATTATTTTAATAAAATGAAATTATAAATTAATCAAATTGAGAAACTACCTACTTATCTCGACACCATATACGTTCTCGAAACCATTGGAGATAACTGCTAGCTTCTGTCATATGCTACCATTATATGTTTTTTTTTTTTCAATAATAATTGCACTATAGACTAAAAAACAACGAAATGAAGTAGATACAAGGTAAAAACATTTTTCCATTGCAAGATGGCATTATTGATCAATCAAGAAAATCAAAGAGAGTATATACACCCCAAAAAAGAAATAAATAAACAAATATACCTCATAATGTAAATAAATATTCGATAATTCGGTGGCACAGACTAACTCTTCAGCGTTTCTGCAACTGCATGTCTAACAAAGAGGATCTCTTATAGTCACTGCAACAGATAACCAAATAGCTGACTTCGGGTCAATCAATTAAGCATTCCCATCAGCAGATGACGGAGGGGCATTACACTATTGTTATACATTTGCCAGCAATTAATCAGGCCTGCAAAAAACTAGCATACTTGGCGCCTAAGAAAAGCCTCTGAATACACAGGAGGGCATTTTTGGTAACTTCAGCATTTTCATGGTTCATCAGCTTCATCACCCTTTCCTTTGCCTTGAGATCCGTCACTATAACCCGCCCAGCAGGGTGGTTTTGGATAAACTGTGAGAGATCAAAGCAAGCAACTGCCAAAGCTCTTGGGTCATTAGATGTGTCCAAAATTGTAATAAGGACCCGCAGAATCTGAGGCACAACATCCTAGGTTAGAATTTTTTAGAATTCACATATATGAAGCTCAATAAACTGGAACGATGATCACTCTACTGATTTCTTAGCTTGTTTCTTATATATATATTTTTTTTAACCAAATGTTTTTTATATTTCATGATCTAGATATATCACGTTCTAAAATTCCATTGCCATGTCAATTTCAGGCAAGTCGAACTGTGAAACCTTGCTTTGTAAAGCTAGACTAGTTGCACTGCCTAAAGAATCATTTCTGCAAGTTTGCATTCAAATATTTTTGTTGCTAACTGGCATTAGAACAGTACAGCAAATAACTCTATTCTTAGGCAACAGTGATAATGTATGGATTGGGATAAGATGAATACAAAATCCCCCAATTTCTTAAGAAAAAAATAAAGGATGGATAGTTTTATTGCAAAAAAAAATTTGTTTGTGTCATGGGCACCCGGGTCAGTCACAAAAAATTTAAATTCTTTTTAGTAGTAGTGGGTGCATCACATGAGAGTACTATTTCCCCTTCCACTACTTCTCATGTCTTGTCTAGGGTCAATCAGGCACTCACTTTATCAAGTGCCACATAACAATCCAATACATACTTGAATCAGTTAATAGATGATAGAAGCGCTGGATTAAGGCATGAGAAAATGGACAAAAAGTACCTGGAAATCATTCTCTTCAAAACTGTTTATGTTTTCACGCCAGAATGCACGATCTTTGTGCATAGGAGTCCAGTCAAGGTGCCCAAGGAGGACTTCTTGCTTATACTTGTCGAAAGAACTCAGTTTCTTAATGTTATCCCTCAGGCCTTCTTCCAGTTGGTTCAGAGCCTCCAACAAGTCCTGCCAAAATGCTCATCACCATTATGCAACAATCATTAAAAAAAAAAAAAGTAGAAGAACCGAGATCTACACTTCTTTGTGGAACACTATAATTAAACTGAACATAAACTTCATGCAGCATAAATCCCAAAATAAGAAGTAATTGGTTTGACCAGTAGTGAATTTGCTATAACTAAAATGCATAGAGCAAGTGCTAGCAACCACTGTTTCAGTTCAAAATTAACAAACATTCCATGTTAGACATGCACACGAGAAAAAGAGAGAGAGAGTGGTTACCCATGAGGTAAAAGAAACAGATTAATGCAATAGTAAGGTGAAGAATTCCAGGCAGCAAAGTTTTTTTAGAAAAAAAAGTTGCATAAACATTGCAATTGAATGTGTACTAAAATAATTAAAAAGATAGCACAACAATCATCTGAGGGAAGTTAATTATGAAACAATTAAGTTTATCTCATATAGCAGAAATTCTACCCAAGAGTACAGTAGTGGTACTCTTTAGGCACTAGCCATAGCCCTTTTAGAGGCTTCAATATTTCCTCAACCCTTCACAGTAAGTTACTTCAGACAGCTGATATTAGGCAACTTTTAAGAGGTGGGCGATGATCACTTTCTAAAAAGGCAAAGCAAGCTTATATCACTAAGTTGATCACCATTAAATCAGCTGTTGGCTTCTTTAAAGAACCTTGAATTTGTATGTTTTTGCAACCAAAAGAGGTTTTTCCTTTGTTTAAATCTAAACTTCCATTGCAAATCTGATTATGCTCCTAGCAATATATTTAGCATCAAAGGCCAAGGAAGGGAATCACAAAAGTTCAAAGAGATTTAAGAAGAAAATAGTGCAGTTGTCATGTCAATTTCCAGTTCCCTGACATCAGAAAGCAAGTGCAGTACATTGATAGGACAAACAGCTCAAGTTGCCCAACAAAGATGATGAATATTTGAAAGAAAATTTCCAACCATGCATATAACTAACTTACGGGACTGTTTATCCCATCTTAACTACTGATACCAGAGATATGTCTACAAGATGAATTACTTTTTGATGGAATTTAAGAAATCGACAAACAACCATTAGAAGCTAACAATAACAAGAAAAAAAAAAAAAAAAAAAAAAGAAAGAAAAAATATATATATTCAAGGATTAACATCCAAAATGATCATATTATAACATAACACAAAAAGCTTTACTTACTAGAACTGGGGTTAATAGATCATGGTAAAATATTCAATACGATAACATGTCTAACTCTTTAGTGGCATGCATGAACATCAACCAACATCCATTGAGAGAATTATATAACAGTATACCAACCCAAAATAATATCAGCAAACAGCTGGAGAAAATAAGAGTTAAGACTATCTATTTCTCTTACCTCATCACTCCATGCTTGTGATTTCAAACTTTGAACAATTTGTGGTAGGCCAAGATCTACCATCAGTGCACCAAAAGTGCCTTTGGAAAGCAAGTTCCTAAAAGTCAAGACAATCACCCTGACAACCTAGCAGAAAACAGCACAACAAACTTGATAAAAGTAGTAAAGCATGGGAAAAAATTGCCAACGATTAGCATGGAGATGCTATGCCTTGCAGTAAACAAAATTTGTGATTTGCCAACCAGTCAGCTAAGAACCACTGATACACATTTTAGCTAATTGTAAAAAGACAAGCTAGATGAAACAAAGACGACCTCACCTTCTCTTTTGTGGAACTCTTTACAACATCTATTAATCGTGGCAAGGTTCTAGAAGTAGCCAAGTATTCAATTGCCGGTTCATAGTAAGATAATAGCCAGACACAGAGGCAGGTTTCATAAAGAAGCTGCAAAAAAGAATAAAATAAAAATATGAAATGCTAGTTACATGTTTAATGCTCTTAGTGTGCAAAGCTTGATCTAGACAACATTAAAGGCTAGTAAAATCCAACGTTAACAGAATTAGCACATGCCAGGCAATCCAGATGTATCATCAGTCTACATGTAAAATTACACATTTAGGTAGAAAAATGACATTGAATAAAGCCAGCAATCACAAGCACGATGAGAGTTACCTGGATAGATTGCTGGGTAGAAGCAGGACAAATTAAAGGAATCAGTAGCTTCACTCCATCTGCTCGCACAAAGGAAGACCTAACTACCGGTTCCTTAAGTAATGTTGCTAGGCAACTAACAGCAGTTGGAATGCCTCGACTAGGATGTGAAGGCTTCTTCAGCTGCATTCCATTCAAATATTATGAGTAAAGCATGATAATAAATATAACCATAAGTTAATGCCTAATAATAGCTGTTCTGAAAAATGTACACAAACCTGAGCACAAAGCCATTCAACTAATCCATTCAACACATCATCAATAGTAGTGCCTTTTCGCTTTGAATTTGAGGCTTCTCCATTTGCAATGATGCTGCCTTGAGTTTTTGGCCTAGCACTGCAATAGTAGCAGAGTTATCATACAAAATTCCACTTAGGTTTTTCTCTAAATTTCTCTCTTCAACAGTAACCAATTTATGTACCTTACAATCAAGGCAAGTATCTTGCAGCTCTTTTCTTGTAAGTACCAATTACCTTTCCAAAGCAATCTGAAAGTGGACCAAAATAAGTTGTTTTAGTTGTTACTTTTGATAAAAAAGACTGACTAGATATAATGAAATTCACATACTCATACTCAAAGAAGATAATCATGGATTCAATAACTGAAATGAAGTGTATAACACTAGGAGGATAAAATCCTGTCATACCCCTTAAAAATTGTTCAAAAAACAAAAAAAAAACAAAAAATAAAGCTCAAACGAATAACACAACCGACACAAACAAATACTCAACTTAAGAAAGGTTCATAAGTGTCGTCATTTGAAAGAGACTTATCATGGAATAATCTGGCTCTTTTTGGGTTAGCTGCAAATGAAAATAAATAGTAAATTAACTTGCTATACCAAGAGCAAAATTAAAAAGCAAAAAAACATTTTAGTTACCTGTTAGCATTTCATCAATCAAAGCCAGAACATATTCCACTGTTTCTTCCTTAAATATATCTCTTAAGATGCTAACAAATACATGAACATAAGCTGGGCCATCCTGTTACATTCCAAAGCAATTTCAAGCACCTCTATAAAGCATTGAAGCTAGAATTATATATATCTTGTAACCGGCTAGCCACAAAAGGGACACGAACAGTTTAAGTAAAAAGCGAAGAGAACCAACACAAAGAAACACATTCCAACTGGATATAACACCATGGATATCTGCTCATGACTAACCTTCCATGTGAAAGAAAAAAAATTTAAGCAAGAAATTGCTATCCCAAAAAAACCATGAAAACCTAACTCTACTTGCCCACCTCTCTCGGTCCCAGCGTTCACCAAACTAATGGTGCCAGATAAATTGATTAAATCCAAGCAAGAGAACTCAAAACAATCCTACCCGCAAGGATTCTGTACTAGCTGTAATCAAACCCTTGCTATTACAGACAGATGACTTCTACCGGAAGAACCAGAAAAAACAGGCTCCACATCAACTCAATCAATTCAACATACACAGAAGAATAGAAACACAAAAGATACAACATTAAACATTACATCATCTAGCAATTGAGCCCTGTGACTTTCAGATCGATTATCATAACGCCTCAGGAGTTGAAGGTCAGTCCCAGAGATGAGCTTTGTCATCATATAAGTCTCCCATGGAATATCCCTCTTAAGAACCTAATAAAATAAAATTCAACAAAAATGTCTGAATTAAGAAAAACCAAAAAAAAACTTCCGCAAACACTCAAAATCAACAACACTAATCTTAGCAACAACAATACACTATTAAAAAAAACAAAATTCAGCAAGGAAAAAAAGCAAGTAAAAACAAAGTGATCAGATCACCAACCTGCTCCGTAGTCAGTTCAGCTTGGTCCATTTGAAACTGAAAACAAAAAATTAAAATCTACAAATCAGTTTTCTCTTCAATTTCTTCTCACATATTCACCAGAATTACCATAAACAGATCAATAATCACAAATCTAATAATCCAATCAAACTGATAACAGATAAAAACAGAATGTACCTTCGAATCGGATACATACAAATTTCAGCGATAAAAATTGAAATTAAAAACAGAAAAAAATTAATTGATCAAAGATATAACGATTATGATTCAGTGAAATGGAGATCAATTGCGTACCAGAAATTGAAAATTCTATGTTAGTAAAAAGGACAGAGCTGTGCTTCGTGAGGGGAGGAGAGGACAGGCTTGAGGACCTTCCTTTTTGATAGAGATTGAAGATTGGTGAGCCACGATCTGCTACTTCTATGTTTATCATGATCTGCAGGTCTTGCTCCAATTACTTTTAATCTCTGTCGTCCACGTCAATTAGAGGACCCGCATTTTGGTTGATCGGACGGTTCTTGTTGACTTTTTTTAAATGGAAAAAATATATTATAATACCATTTTCTTTTTTTTTTTCTCTATATCTTTTTTGTCTCCTCGTTAATTAATGTGTTTAATTAGTCCAAAAAAAATGTGTTTAATTTTGTATTATGGTTATTATTTTTTTGAAATGATTTTTTTAATGAAATGTTGGTGATTTTTTTTTTAACAAACAAGATCATTTCATTCAGTCAAGCCTGAAAGCATCACAGTACATCATGGGATCCATAAATTGTGAAACAATACAAGATCAAATAAGAGATTAAAGAGTAGAAAAATTAACAGAATTAGATATTTTTTTACCTTATTTACAGTCAATTATCCTACTTTTTGTAAAAGTTATCTAGTTTTTTCTTAAGTGCAATGCACATGGTTAAAATATTTATTAAATATATAATTATTTTAATTTTTAATTATAAAATATACAAATTATTATAATATGAATTGAGTAAATTGTCAATACTAAATAATATGTAATATTAATAATAATTCATATAAGACATATATTCCATATAAGAGTCATTATAAAAAAAATGTTAATATAAGAATAATTGTTTAAAAATATTCACATAAATATAATAGGGATTCTTATATGAAAAAAGTAAACATATGATATAATTATAGAATAATATAAAAATAATATTATATTTGAAAGAGTAATATTATTTATCTATAATATAATTAAAATAAATTTATAAATTTGTAATAAATAATATTTATAATAAAATGAATTAAAATTTAAATTAAAATATTTAGCTTATATGAAATTTAAACAATTAATCATATAATATTTTTTTGACATTATCTATAGGATAAGAATTTTTAAATTTTATTGCTTAAAAATAATTATATTTTCTTAGTCATTTACATATAAAATATATATCGATACTATATATAAATCTTATGAAATAAATTATTCTTATTTATCAATTAATAAAAATTTTATTTTTTATAGTTTTATAATTACTTTTATGTGTATTAGAAATTGTGTATAATTATATAAATTAAATTAATAATAAAATTATTAATTTTAACTATTATTCATGATTCATATATATAAAAAAATTAGTGGATTATAAACACAAATTTTTGTAAAATATTTATAAATGAATCTTGTAATAATTTAATAGTTTATGTATATTAAAGAAATTATTTTATTTTTATTTAAATTTATTTGACTTTTAAATATAAAATTTTAAATTTTAAATATAAATTAATATTATTTTCACCAATTTCAAAATTTTTCAAAACTAAACTAATACTATTTTTGTTAATATATAAAAATATATATCCTTTTTTATCTAACAAATTTTTTTTTCTGTTCATGCTTTTATATACATTATGATTTATTGCGGTGCCCACTGTCATGAACTCCAACATCTTTTTCCTTTCTCTATTAATCATCTATTATCTTTCTTTCGTTCAAAAAAAAAAAAAAATCTATTATCTTTCTAAGTTCCCTTTTTTTTTTGTTTGGAAAGATCTTCTTAAGTTCCTATACACTCGTTTATGTACGACTGCGAGGCATGACTTGTCAAGAAAACTACACATATTGAATTGTATAATTTATAGTGTTGGTTAGGGTGTAATAGAGTCAAACCGACTCGCAACCTACTTAAAATTAATTTGAAAAAAATTCAAAATTGATCAAACTATTGTCGAGTCAAACTCGAGCTCAAGCTACTCGAATAGATTATCAAGTCGAGTTTAAGCTTCTAAATATGTTACTCAATAAGCTCGTGAGTCTAATCGAACTTGTGTATATTTTTCTTTTAATCCCTTTATTCTAATATAATTATAAATATATCTTATCAAATCAAGTCAAGTTCAAGTTAGAGTTCGAATTCGTATCGAATTTAAATATTTTAAAATATATATTTTCAAAAATTTAAAAATTTATTTAATCAATCGAGTCGAATTCGAATATATAAATTATTTAATCGAGTCGAGCATGAGTTTCAAAAGAAAGAGTTCAATCAAGCTCGAGTCTAGTTCGAACTAAAATTTGATAGTGTGTGTACTCGACTTGATTCGATTACACCCCCAGTGTTGATAAACTGACCGGATAAGTCTCCTACTCCTCAACACAGGCAAAAATGCTAGTCTAACAGAATTTAAATTCTATATTTTAGAATGATCTTTAAAAAAAAAAAAAATAACCACTGTGCTATTTTCTGTTTGTATAACACATATAGAATTTAAATTCTATATGTGTTATATAAATAGAATATTATAAAAAAAAGACAATGAATTCGCAACAGAACGAATTAATTTATGTATGACATTGGATAATGAGATTAATACACCAAAATTTAAAAAAAAAGGAAAAAGATCTGAATGGTCTCGATTATTCAATGTTGTATCAAACACAAATGACGATGTACGTGCATGACTGCGGATGAGTTCTAACGAGTGTGCATAAGCTACACAGATATGGGAGGAATCGGTAGTGCTCCTTGAAGATTAGTTTTGAATTTCTTTAGACTCCAAAGCCAAGTACAGTGATGAAGGAGACGGTGGCGAAGGTAAATATGCAGGTTCAGGCATCTTTGAAGGAAGAACAGGCAATGGAGCTTCAAAATTAAGGACTTGAATTACTTGCCTTACTAAGGGTCTAGAGTTTGGATCTGGATGGGCACACCAAAGCCCAACAATCATCAAACATTTCATTTGTTGTTCATCAAAATCTCCGCTCAGTCTTGGATCAGCTGCTTCCTTCAAATTTCCTTCCCCATAAAGTTTCCAAACCCATTGTGTCATATATTGATTCTCACTAGACTTGTGGTTGATGATGGGTTTTCTTCCACAAGCTATCTCCAGAGCAACAACACCAAAACTATAGACATCTGATTCCTTGCTAGCCTTGCCTGTGAAGACACATTCTGGAGCCATATAGCCCAATGTGCCAACCAAAATTATGGTTTCTGGACCTTTTCCATGATCTACAAGTCTTGCCAGACCAAAATCACCAAGTTTGGCATTAAAATTTGAATCCAGCATGATGTTGCTTGACTTTATATCTCTATGCAGAACGCATTGGTCCCATTCTTCCTGTATGTAAAGCAATCCTAAAGCCAAGTCTTGAGCTATTTTGTACCTCAAATCCCATGTGAACTAGCAATCTTCTCTAAAAATATAGGAATCCAAGCTTCCATTAGGCATTAACTCCTAAACAAGTAAGAGTTCCTTTTTTTCATGGCACCAACCCATAAGTTGCACCAAATTCCTATGCCTCAATCTACTAATAATCTTAACTTCTGATGCATACTCCTTTACCCCTCGTTTTGAATCTCTTGATACCCTCTTCACTGCAACATAGGAGTTCAATTCCCGCAAGAATCCTCTATAAACTGCACCAAAACCTCCCTCTTCAAGTCTTTCTTTCCCTGAGAAATTAGATGTTGCACGAACCAAATCTTTGAACAAAACTTTCTTAGGCCAGTACCCTTTTGAAAATCATCATCCATAGATGCATCAAATAGATGAAAATCTCCATTATCATCCTCAATATTTTTCTCCCCTCTACGCCATTTCCACATGAAAAAGAAAATTGAACTAATAAGCAACACAAACCCTCATAAACTGACCCAACCTCAAGTCCTACCCATTTCTTTTTTGGCTTGTCTTGCAATTGCAAGTTGGCACTGAAATACCATGAGTGACGAGTATGTGTCTCGGATAACTCTCCTGTTGCGGCTGTGAAACCAATTATAACCCTTTCAGGCAAAGCATTCGTTAGATAAACTGCATAAGAAAGACTCTCCTTGGATGTACTACCATCATCATAAAAGTTGGTGAAGGTAACAGTTAAATTTATTGAAGCAGAGTCGTAGCTAATTGAAGCATGACCTGTTCTAGCGTCCTTTATACCATTGTACCACTTCACATTAATCTTAGACACCACAAAGTTGATATCAATGCCTACATGGTCGCGGTAGTTGATTGGATCCCAATGGTTTGGGTAAGTGTCAAACTCCACTGCAACGAATGGATGTACAGATGTATTATTCTCATAAACAAGAGCAAGACTGCCAGCCGAAATGTATCAAAATGGAAAATCAATGTCTGCAAGTAAAAAAGCCATCCCATCTCCATAGTAGGCTTCACTTTTGTTTACAGAATCAATAGTGAAGGAAAAATTGGTATAGAAGTCTATAAGGTTGTTTGACGCCTTATCCCACAGGTACAACGATTGAGCATAAGTGATTCGACCCAAGCTGAAATTCAGAGATCTGTCTGCTTGTTTACGGTGAGTTCGATGTTCCCACTAGAGTCGACATAAGCGTTTCCCATTCTATTTATGCTGGTGACATCCTGTTTGAAGCTAGGAAAACTAAAGTTTAAGGAAGTAGCAAGAGGCAGTTCGATGAAGAAGAAAGCTATCATCACAATCACCACCAAAGAAAGAAGCTGATCAGATGACTCAGAGTTTATGATGAAGAGAATATTTCTTACTATATATTGAATTGTATCAAATGTAAGATGATTATATATAATACAATGGTAAACTAATAGTGGTTACAACAGCAGCTAAGAATAGATAAACTATATGAACAGAATAACAAATATACAAACTGAATAACTAAACTTGGTTAGTAGTGATTATCCCGAATACCCCCACTCAAGCTGATGGCGAAATCCTGTGCAACCGAAGCTTGCTAAAGATAAACTGAAAGGAATTTTTGGCAAGGGGCTTGGTTAGGATATTTGCCAGCTGATCCTTGGAAGAAATAGAGTGGACCTGTAGTCGCTTGTCTTGGACTAACTCGCAAATGAAATGAAAGTCACATTCGATGTGTCTTGTGCGGGCAGTGAAAACAAAATTAGATGACAGGAAGACAGCACCGAGATTATCGCACCATACTTGTGGTATTCGTGAAAAAGAAACTCCAAGATCTGAAAGAAGAGCGTGAAGCCATTTGATATCAGAAGCAGCGTTCGCAACAGCTCGAAATTCAGATTTCGTTTAAGATCTTGCAATTGTATTCTGTTTCTTGGATGACCAGCCGATGAGATTTGTACCAAGGAAAATAAGTGAGCCACCTGTTGACCTCCGATCATCCAGGTTACCTGCCCAATCGGCATCGGTGAATATTGAGAGATCAAAGGATGATGACTTGGATAGAAGAAGTCCGTAATCGATGGTGCCTTGTAGATATCTGGGCAATCTCTTCAGAGCTTGGAAATGAATAGTTGTCGGACAATGCATGAACTGAGTTAACCTGTTCACTGGAAAAATAATGTCGGGTCTGGTCATGGTGACATACTGAAGTGATCCACAGCATTGACGAAATCTAGTTGCATTGGAAGCTATTAGGAACTCGCCATCTCCTTTTTTTAAAATGAGATCTGTCTACATCGGTGTAGAAAGAGGAAGACTATTTTGCATGCCCATAAGTTTGAGAATAGATCGGATATAGGAATGTTGATGCAATGTCAATCCCCGAGAATGATGAATAGCTTCAAGGCCTAAAAAATATTGTAATTGACCAAGATCACGAAGTGCAAAGGCTGTTGCTAACTGATCAATGATAGAACGTAGAAAACTTGAATCATTCCCTGTTAAAATAATGTCGTCTACATACACCAACAAAAAACAAACAAAGTTATTGTTAGAATAAATAAACAGAGAGGAATCTGCTCTTGAGCCTCGGAAACCAATGGTCTGTAGAAAAGTGGTTAATTTTTGGAACCATGACCGGGGTGCTTGCTTCAAGCCATAGAGCGATTTTTTAAGCTTGCACACGTAGTGAGGATAGTTTTTGTCAACAAAGCCTTGTGGTTATTTCATAAATACCTCTTCTTTTAAATCACCAAGCAAGAATGCATTACTAACATCCAACTAACGAATTTGCCAACCCTTGGAGACAGCAATAGAAAGAACTGTGTGAATTGTCAAGGGCTTGATGAAAGGGCTAAATGTGTCAGTGTAATCAAGTCCATATTCTTGTGTGTAGCCTTTAGCAACCAAACGTGCCTTGTAGTGCTCAATGGAGCCATTGGCATGCCTTTTTATCTTATATACCCAGCGATTTCTGACTATATTGGCATTAGAAGGAGGAGGAACAAGGTCCCATGTATGTGTCTTGTAAAGAGCAGTCATCTCATTTTGCATAGCTGCTTTCCATTGAGGCAAGAGAATGGCTTTAGAAAATGAAGTT
>CATIWM010205059.1:0-31484 GCA_949671775.1 Mallotus repandus | reverse complement strand
GATGAGTTAGAAATAGATGGTACCTCTTTTTCATCTTCAAGAGCCATGACGCAAAGGTTGACCACTTCTTCTTATTCATCTTCCTTCTTAGATTTGGAGGAATCATCCCAAGTAGATTTGAAGGCCTTCTTCCTATCCTTTGCCCTTTTATTCTTGAATTTAAGTTTGGGGCACTCACTTCGGATGTGACATGGTTTCTTGCATTCATAGCAAGTAACTTCTTTTATTTTCTTCTTACCATCTCCTTCATATTTTTTATTGTCTCTAATTCTTGAGGAATGTTGTTTTCTTAAGAACTTTTTGAAGTTTCTTGTGAGCATGGCAATTTCATCATCTTCTTCACCAGAATCTTCAATGTTTTCTTCTTCACTATCATTTTGTGAAGCTTTTAATGCAATGCTTTTCTTTTTATCTTCCTTCTCTTCGTGCTCTTCACCTCTTTGCTTTATTGTAAGCCCTGGGTAAGAAGCTTTCCAATAAGCACATCAGTTAAGAGAGTTGAGAGGTCTTGAGCTTCCTTAATTGAAGTAACTTGAGATTCCCAATCCTTCTTAAGTAGGATTCTTAGAATCTTATTGTTTACTTCTTCCTTGAAGAAATGTTTTCCAAGTTTCTTGAGGGTTGTGAGAAGAGCCATGAGATGGTTGGTCATCTCTGTGATAGATTCGTGTGACTTCATTTTGAAGAGTTCATACTCATACATGTGGAGTTGAACCTTCTTGCTTCTAACTTGTACGTTGCCTTCATAATGGTTTTCCAAGGTCTCCTATATTTCCTTATAAAAAATACAACGTTGAAGCTTGCTACTTTCTTCTCTTGTCATGGAGGATGCTATGGTGATAATAACCTTTTTGTTCTTAATGTTTTCTTCCTTTTGATCATTGCTCCATTCATCTCTTGAAAGAATAGTGACTACACCATCTTTGGTAGCTTTAGGAGGTTCCCATCCTTTTATGACACTTTCCCAAAGTCTAGATTCATTATCTAGATATAGCTCCATTTTGAATTTCCATTTTGGATAATCACTACCATCAAAGAAAGTTCTAAGAGAGGAGGAGTTTTGATTTTCACTTCCCATGATCTTGTATTCTAGCAATGAAGTTCCTAGAATTCAAGCTCTGATACCAAATAAAAATGCCCTAGAGGGGGGGTGAATAGGGCTATCGAACAAAAATCAAAACTTAAAAACAAATAAATAAAAATAAAAGAATGTTGAGAAGGAAGAATGATGAACACAAGAATTTAAGGAGTTCGGATTCTCAACAATCCTATGTCTCCACCTAACTTATCCCCAAGTTAGGATTTTGAATCACCACAATCTATTTTCCTATATTGATTTTTACAACTTAAGTTTTAGGGTTAACTCAAACCTTACAACTTGAGTTTTCAAGGCTTACTAAAAAACTGATTCATAAATGTTTTGAAGGCTTACATTAAAACTAAATTCCCAAGTGTTTTAATGGCTAAACACTTAAACCAATTCCTTTAGAATAGAAACTCACTTCCCTTTTTCTAAATCCAGAAAATAGAAGAACAAGAATTTCTATTCTAATCACTCACCAACTCTCACAAGAGTTATATAAAGATAAAGAAATTTTTGAGAGAATTTTTAGCTTAATTGAATACTTGAGAGTGTATAAATGATAAACAAGTTTTCTTAACCTCTAAATGATCTTCAGAGGTTGTATTTATAGTTGAGTAGTTCAATTATAGTTGTTAGAAATAATAATTTTGTTTCCAACAAATTCAAACTTCATTTGAATGAAATTTGCACTTTGAGGCTGTATTTTCTCTGGTCCCGGTCGTGATCACACTGATCCCGGTTGGGATAATAAAAAATATATCTATTATAGCCATTATATTTGAAGCCTACACTTATTCCGGTCGTGAAAACATTGATCCAGGTCGTGACATTGGATCAGAATATGTTCTGGAAGATTTCTTTAATTTGGTGCAATTTTGGTCCCAATCGGGATCATGACTTTTATCCATTGAAGACGATCGAATCAGCCTAATCTTTCTTCATAAAAGTTGTAGGTATTTGTCTTCGCTTTCCATATCAATTTGAATCACCTAAATTGGACATCTGTATCTCAAGATATTATTGAAATAATAAGAATTATTCAAATCAAAATGAAAGCTGCATATGCTGATTTTAACTGAAGATTTCTAGATCCAAATGAATTCGGATTTTGACAAGTAAGATTAATTCAGAAATCTTGTGACATATACTTCAAATTTTAATAAGACAACTTTCTCATTATAAAAGTCTAAGACATCCAAAATCCTCTTGGAATCTCGAAGGTTGATTTAGCCCAAAAGCATGCTTAACTTCATTTTGATTTTCATGATAGTCCTAGCTTATACACACTTAAACAAACATATTAAATGCTCAAAATCAAGTTTGTTAATATTAAAATCAAGATTGATTATTGCTAAGGTCAACACAAGGTTACTTAGGAATATCTACCTTTAGTTTATACTCGTCATCTCCTCTATAGTTTGGTTGTCATTATCTTCCACCCCTCTATCTTTCACATGGAAATGTTACTTTACCAAAATCAGCCTCCTCATTAGAAGTGTCATAAAATCCTACGGTTGACCTTCTATAATTTTGTACATTAGGGATGGGATTAATGATGGGTTTAATAGGGACAATTCTTCTGCCTTATTCTTCATCATTATTCCTATTCCTTTGTCTAGTAACCCTCAATTAGACTTATAATGCTTCCAACTGCTATGTTACATCTAAACAATATGCAATCCACGATCACCTTATTGGGATTGGTTGCCACCATTAGCACCAGTATTAGCCATTAATTAGGAGAAACCTGCTCTATACCACCGGTATTAGCCATCAATTAAGATCAATACTGATGCGGGGGTTCATAGTCTGCGAAGGACTCCTCTGGATGTAGTTATAAGAGATAACCAGGGTAATGTGTTAGTTTCTAACGTAGTTCGAATGAAAGAAATGATGGAAGTTGACATTGTTGAGGCTTTGGCTATTCGTGAAGGTCTTCATCTTGCAAGCTTTATGCAGTAGAATGACATCATTGTTGAAAGTGACAATTTAGTCATGATTTACATATTAAATAATCACATTCAGGATTTATCATATCTTGGAATGATGGTTGTTTATATTAAGTGTCTGTGTTCTTCTTTTGTTCGAGTTAGTTTTAATTATGTCCCGAAGTCTACAAACAAACTTGCTCATGACTTATCTAAGTTCTCTCTTTCTATGCTATGGTGCATGAAAACTTCTCCCATTAGAAGTTTTCGTGTTTCAGAAACGTTTCCGTATTGAAAACTTTAGGAAACTCCTTGGAAAAGTTTTGGAGTCATTTCTATAAATGTCAAAGATTAGGAAACATGTTTCCTACTTGAAAAAACGTTTCCAACTTGAAAATATATTTACTTGGTATTTTTTTTGAAAAAGAAAGGAGAAAAATTAAAAAAAATAATTATATTTTTCTTAACTAAAGAAAATAATTTCTATAATTATACTATTAATTGATAGAATAAATAAAATTTCTCAATATTTATATATAAAATTTATATCTATATGTATTCATATATTTTTAATATTTATCTCTATACCCCTATATTTTTAATATTTACATGTTTTTCCCATATTTTCATTTTCTATATTTAAAAAAAATGTAATTTTACTGTATCTATTTCCACATTTCTTGTTTTTCCATTTCTGTTTGTGTGCTATATAGTTGGTTTTACTGGTCTGGGTAAAGGAACAAAGCTAAACCAACTACTACATTCAGAATTTATTTTCTCCAGATAACCCAATTCCTCAAGAGAATGAAGTAGGTAGTTGGTTTAGGCCTGTTCCTCCTCTTGAGGAACTGGGTGTATTTGACATTCCTAATTGTGTTGCAAGTTTCTAAAAAAAAAAAAATACTACTACTATTATATTTTCTTTTTCAACTTAATTTAGCTTTTGATCATCTTAGTTTCCGATTTCCTTATATAATTAAATTTCCAGTTTATATTTTAATAAAATAAAGTTCTTGATTTTTAAACAGTTTATTTTTTTCTATCTTGTCCCTATTTTGCCATATAGATTCAATCTCGTGCTAATTGACGTCAAGGAAGTCCTAATTGATACAAACAAAGAGAAAAGAAGTATAAGATTTCAATTGTCTGAAGTTTAAAATTATTTTAGACATTAGGCCTCCACTGAAATAAAGTTAAATTTGAAATTTTTGATTTGTTTACAAGCTGACTTGAGCCGTCCACTTGACTTGCAAAAATATACATGACAATATGACGTTGTACATATTTTTAATTACATATTTGGATTAGGTTTAGTCAACATAATCTATTCTAATATTTCTGGTCCAAATCAACCCCAAGCATAGTTGAAAATAGTAAAATATAAACTTGAGTTGAGTCTGGTATGAGCTCGGCCTGGCTGTTCAGGGTATTAAAACAACAAATTCTACAAATTGGCTGCAAAATTTTATTTTAGTTTCAAAAATTTCATATTATACTAATTTGTTAATCTAAATGACAAGAAATTCCAACTCTCTTTAAGTAAATTATAGAGTTCATGAAAAAAATTTACCTCTACAAGGTTCACATGAATCACGAATCAGTTTGAATTAGTCGAAATTCTTATAACCACTATAGTCACCATATAGGAAGCTGAATGTGCAAAAAAAAAAAAAATCGTATTACGTTGAAGGCAATTAACTGTTCCATTGCATTTGCAGGCGACAATTGTATAGAAGACAGCACTACTCATAATTATCCCTGCAGGATACAGTTATATAGGATGCGTCAAGTCTACATCCTGCTTGTACATGTATATAAAGTTGTAGGACCCTGCTGCCTCAGACTGATCTTGACTTCAAATAAAAGCCACCCTCAGGCTTCACTCAACAGCATTCGAATTAAGGATCTTTACCAGTACATTCTATATCTAATTAGTATTAGCATAAAAAAATTGCATGGTCGAGACAGAGGGAGATAGAATGGTCTAGAAACTTGTCATATAGTACTGAGAATTACTTTCATAATTATTAATAGCAGTACATTCATTGGCAAGATCATATAGGCTTTTGTATAAACATGGATGGCATATTTCTGTTTCGCTACATTTGATCCCTGAGAAAACCACAATGAACCCCGTACATACATAAAGCACAGCTACATTCGTTACCAGGCATTAAACCATTTCCTCCCAAGGAAGAGCATCATGGCTTTGTAACTTGCCACCATGAAGAGAGATGGAAGAAGAAACAGGGGAGAGGGGTAAAATGGATGCAGTTTTAAGCCACAGCAACTCCAGCAATGCGTGGTCGCCTTTCTGCTGCACCACTTTCTGGTATTAGGTCAATTTTGACCTTTCTTTTTGTGCCTGTCTTGGGTACAGGGGATGCTGGCCTAACATAGTCTCTCAACTTCTGCAAGTCTTTTTGTTGAAGTGGTTTTTGTAGGAAATCTTCAGCACCATTTGCGAGACACCTGTGGACCACATAACAATTACAGCGCTGTAACTCAGATCCAAAATGATGCTACTTTCATCAAACAATCATCTACTTTATCAGGAAATATGATGCAATTTCATCAATGGACAGCCAAGTGCTAGGTACATATCTTAATTTCCAGCTATATATGAAGAAAGCCCAACAGAGACCGGAACAGACAAAAAGATCACAACTTCCCAGCACAGACTGGAACAGACAAAAAGATCACATCTTTTCTTAATGATAGATCTGAGTGATCCACTTCAAAACACTTGTACTTTCTTTTACTTTCTTGGTCAAACAATAGCCAGTCCAGATGTGAACATAGAAGCCTATCCTCTATCCATGGAATCCCGTATAACCAATTTTAATGACCATATATAGATAAAGTTCCCACAACAATCCTAATCCAGAGTGGATGTCCAGCACTAAAAAGAGAGTTTAATATTGAATAAAATATTTGTTTCACTGAGATTTCATTTAGTTTTATATTTGCAGCTTATCTGGACGCCCAAAAAACATGTCCTTGTTATGCAACTCTAAAAATGGTAATGACCAATTGAATTGAGAGTTGACTGAAATGGTTCACCTTCTTACATTTCTTCTCTTTTAACACTCTTCTTCTTTCCTTTTTGTCCTGATTTCTTCCTTATAGTATCAGCTTTTGCGTTCCAAATTCTGCTCCATTCATCTTTCACACGACATTACATCAATGAAACAAGTTGATAATAGACATTTTACTTGCCAGCCATACCAAGTCAAACTGATACCAACACCAGGCCACTCAAGGTTGCGCACAAGTTGCCAAATTAGCTTGCATTGTTGTGCAACTAAAATGAGAGAACATCTCAACAAAATATCAATCTAAACTAGTCTGTGTTTATTCCTGACTACCCTTTTCCTTCTGGTCTATTTTTGGTCAACTATGGTGTAATATATCAATAAAGAAGAACTTACAAAGCAAAAAAAAGTGCAAATTACCTATAAAAGCTAATCTAAAACATGAAATTTTCAGGGAACAGCCCCAAGATTAATAAAGTATAGAAACTGCAACAGCTATGCTAGACTTTCAGATAGTTATAACTTGCTGCTCTGACAAAAGATGGCAACGTAAGATGAATACCTGCTGATTCTCTGTGGGTCGTATTCCGAGGAAATAATCACTACTGGAATGTTTTTCACATTGCAATTCTCCTGGGGGTCAAGAAATATTTGTTACAATAAAGTTCATAAACTGGTCTCAATAACATTAAGTACTGTAGCCAGATGGCATCCATATTTTATCAAGTAGCAAAATCAGTTGAAACCTTGAGCAATTGCTCAACAAAAGGAAACACTTCAGATCATTAACTAAGAAAATTCTTTGAATCACCCAAATTTTCTAGTTCAGAAATTTCTGGTCCAGCATTCACAGATAGGATCAATTAGAAGCTGAACCCAGTGTACCCAATACCTAAAAATCTGAAGTTACTTTGATTTGTATATAGCCATCATTGAAAGCATCTTTTATAGTTGAGACTTGAGAGGGAAGAAAGAGTTCGAATAAAGACAGTCAAAATTGAGAGAGAAATCCAACCAGTACTGGTGTGGAGATAGAAGAAGAGATGTGCCAGTCTTTTTTTACCTTCACAGCCATGAGCAGGTCATATCCATTCATCCCAGGCATACAATAGTCAGTAAGGATGATGTCAATCTTTTGGTCCTGCAAAAATGGATTTGCATGATTAGTTAGAAGTGGTGGACTTCAAAATGTTCTAAGAAAAATTTATGTAACTACCCTTAAGAACACCATAAAAGGAAAAGAGAAAAAAAAAAAAAGAAAAAAGAACTGCTTTTTCAATTTTGTTGTTCACCTCCAACCAACTTACAAGAACAAAGGCAGTAACCATCCATTTTAAAGCAGCCATAAATCGTACTGACTTCAGGATGAGATTCATGTTAACTTATAAGCAAAACGAATAATAGCTAGGGAGTCAGCCACAAAATCTTTAATAGGGAGTCGGCCACAAAATCTTTAATCTCTTGCTTAAAATTATGATATTTTCATGGAAAGCTTTAAATAACTTACTATGATTCTGCAGCAATGCTACTGCTACTGGTTATATTACAACAAATTCTTGTACATTTTCAGAATTGAGGTTCAAGAGACAGTGAATGAGTTTCAAGTTTGCACTTTGGGAACTTTAATGAAAAAGAAAAGCCTCAAAGCAACATTACCGAAATGCATATATAAACCCACCGCACAAAGATGGTACCACAGTGAAAAGACTTGACACGGTGAAGGTTATAAATGATAAAAATCAGTTGTTATTATAGTGAAATGATTAATTACTTATATAACATGGCATGATCTTGGAGACAGGCCCATTCTGAAAAAAGAGAAATTGGATTTTAAACTGGCAAATATAGGGAAGTTGCCAATGGAAATTTTCTAATCATATTGAAGTTTAATGTCACTTTAACTAAGTAGAACATCTTCACAGTACAATAGAAGAGGTGAAATATAGAGAGAGCTTAATCATTGGTGTACTGAATGCCTCATTTCATCCTTTATGCTGGACAAGTTAATTACTCTGCTTACTAATTCATCTACAGGGCCTCTGAACAGTGAAGAAGGTGAGAAATGGAGAGAAAAGAGAAACACTACAGATCTTTGAATTCAAATAAAAAAATTCACAATTCTACGATCAGATTTTTTTTTTTTTTTTTTTTAAGAAAACTACTTTTCCTGTTGACTGTCAATGAACTGGAAAACACATAATAATTGCTAAATCATAGGAAACATCCTTCTAACTACGGACCAATGCTAAACCGTTTCTTTGGGGATAATTAGTAATACAACAGTGCTATTCTCAGTATTCATTTTTATTATTAATGCAACAAAAAAAGGTGACACTGTCTGTTTCAGGTTCAGTCAAATCCTTCCCCGTTGAACCAGAGACAAGATTCATGGATTCATGAACGAAATCACAAACCTTTTATCATAATGTATGAACAAAGAATTTAAATATCTTGTCAAATAGTTGTCAGTAATAAGTTGTGGGCACTCTGCTGTCCACATTGTGCCTTAGAAACTAGCATTATGGGCCATGTAAGAGAAGCAACTTATCAAATACCACATAAAAGTCAAAATAAAAGCTACTCAGCAGTAATTGCTTGTTCAATTTTTTCATAGCAATTAAAAATTTACAACAAGTACTCCTCTGCTGATTAAGATCAAAAGAATCAAGCTTTGAATTAAGATTCAAGTACTGGCCATATGCTAGCATTTAGAAATCTCTTATTTGTTTCATGCTATCTTTTTGCATGAGAAAACAATTAAAAAAAAAAAGCAGTACTTACATTATAAATGGAAGATGCATCAACACTGTCTTGATTTAAACCAAGAACCTCCATTGCTTTCTTTCCACTATCAACACTAGTAACTGCATGATATATAAAACCAAATAAGAAAAACCACACCCTTTTACATATAATAATAAATACCCATTTTCAAGAAAAGAAAGAACCTTTAAAAGATGCATTTTTGAGAAGCTTCTCAACAATTTTCCTGTCAAGAACGCAGTCATCAACTGCAAGAACATGAATAATGGGAGTGCCACAAGCGCCACCCAGCTGCTCCTCCCCCTCCATGACTGGCTAGGCCTGTAGCAGGTAAAGCCCTAAACAAGTCGTAGTAGTAGAAGTAGCAGTGGTAATAGAGAACGTGGAAGAAGAAGAAGAAGAAGAAGGAGAAGGTGGAGGAGGCAAGTGGCGAGAGCAGAAGAGATACTTATTACAGAGAAGAAGAATAATAATAATAATAACAGAATCAGAAAGTATTAGAAAGTTAAGGATATGGCAAGGCAGGGAGGATGGAGAAGTGTTCGATGGATAAGGGAGAGAGAGATGGGGCCCAGAAGAGAGTGGTAGTGGTGTTAGTAATGGTAATGGTGGGGAAAAAGGAATACAAAGAGTAGATTGAGTTGTCGGGAATCTTTTTCTGTGGACCGTCCCTCACCTGATCTTTCACTTATTCTTGTCCCCATACATCCCTCCACCATTTTCTTCTTCTTCTTTTTAATTTATTATTATTATTATTACTATTACCGTACACACATTAAAAATTTCAAGAAAATTATAATTTAATAAGATAAAAAATATTAAAAAATTATAAACCCATTAATTTCTAGCTTTTTCAACAATTTTTTACGATAAAAATTATTTAATTTTATAATGGTAGATGAAAAAAAATAGACACATAAGATAAGATACTTCATAACTAATATAAGTTTAGGGTGAAACAAGCTGAGCTGCTTGAAGCAACTCAAAATTTAGCTCGATAAAATTTTATTTAAATTTATATATTAAAGTTCATTTAAATAAACAAATTGAGTTCAAATTATATAAAACTCGATTCATAAATTCAAGAATAAATTCGAATAGAGGCTTATGAGCCAGCTTGTAATTTTAATGTTTAATAATTTAATTTTAGATATATAATATATAAATTTTTATTGTAAAAAATATTTTTAAAAATATATTATTAGAATAAAATTATAATTTTTATAAAATATATTATAATTTATTTAGTAAATAATTTATTTTTAATTTTTTAATATATAATTTTAATTTATCGCAGTTATTTTTTAAAATTTTTTAAAGCTCGTTTACCATTTAAACTTGCAAACAGTTCGCGAACACCAAATGATATAGCAAGTTTGGTTCGAGTTCGACTTGATTATAAACAAACTAAGTCTCAACTAATTAAAGTTCGGCTCGATTATATTTTTACATAAACTTAATATTTTTATTAAAATTAATAAAAAAATTATTTTAGAATTCGTATTATATATAAAATCATATGCATTATAGTAAAATTGAATTGAATTGAATTGAATAGTGTTAACTTATTTGAACTAAAAAATAATTAGTTGCTTTCCATCCTTGGGCCATCTTTCTTGTATTGGATTCTTAATAGCACAATTTAATAATTAATTAGACTATTTATATCTTTTTCTTACTAAATTTAAGCAAAGCTTGGACCTAATTGTATTTGAATTATAAACTTTTAGCTTCAGTTGTTAAAATTAAGCAAAGTTGAAACTGAGATGTGACTCGGTTAATTTAAAAGTTTGTCATGAGATGAATTATTTCGGATTGTTCAAAACATGTTCACTTGCAAATAAATTGTAATTCATTGAGATGAATTTTTCATTTCAAAAAAAAAAAAAAAATCCCAAATTTATACAAGTTTATAGTCTTCCTTGTAGGCTCGGAGCCCTAGGTCTCCACTGAAAATGAAATGAATGGGTTCATGCACTTAGGTGCTATCTGGTAACTGGTAACTACATTTTCTTTGCAAAATTTGGAGCATTGGGTTATTGTTGATGCTGAGATGGACAACTTTCGGTTTTAGGCAGATGGAATTGGAGCAACTTAATTTCATAGAGTTGCAGATGTATTGCCTTGCCTGGCCCATCTCACCGGTTAGTGTTGTGTTTTTCTAGATATTAAAAGCTACTTTTAAGTTATTTTTTCCCATCCTGCTCAAACCAATGTGTCAAAAAACACCATATGTGGCAACTTTTTTTTTTTGAAAAAATGTTTGTCATTGAAGAAAGAAACAACTATGTACAAAAAAAAAAAAAAAAAAAAACATCTCACCACAGATTTGTAATTTTTTCATCAGTTGAGAATCTAAACATTAAGATAGAATTATACTATTTGATTTTTTTATAACAAATTATAAAATTAAAAATAAAGGGGATTTGTTTTTATTTTAAAATATACTTAATTAATTTATAATTTTTATTTTATTATGTTACATAATTAATTCATTTAAATTATTTTATTTTATTTTATTTAGAGTGCAGATTTAATCTATGTAAATTTATTATAGTTTATGTAAAATAATTAAATAAAATATATATATTTATTCGGATCCACAACTAATATATATAATTTGAAAGTTTAAAAGGATTTAGATCAATTTGTAATATTTGACATCCTTATAAGAATAAGAGTTAAAAATTAAAGGACGTGAATTCCTATCTTTTAAATATTATTTAATTAATTTAAAATTTTATTTTATTAAAATTATTTACTTAATATTTTTGAATTAATTTATTTTATTTTTATTTTATTATAATTAAATAAAGTATATTTTAATTTATAGTTCACAAAGCATGAATTTTACTCTATTTAAATTATTTTTATTTTAATTTACAATATATACATCGAATACTCATAACTAATTATAGTAATTCTGATAAATGCCAAAACAAAAACTTGAAACCTTTCCTATATTCCAAAAAGGTGTCAAGAGCCCAACAAAACTAGATTGAATAGCGATTTGCATTTGTTTGTTATTTTCAAAAGAAGCTTTTACAATTTTTTATACTAAAATATCAAATAATGATAATTTTTTTTTTTGGAAAATGTTACACAACCCCTTGACCTCATTCATATTATAAATTAATAATTCAATAAAATTACATAGTTTTTTTTAAAAAAAATTATGAATATAATGTTATTTATTTTTTCTGAAAATTTAAATCTAACTGAATATATTGTTATTTAATTTGCTTGGTATCGATCGAATCTACATTTTTGCTTTACAAAGAATTTTTTTTCACCTGATTCAATTGATTTACACGCTAAAAATACAATTGACTTTCATCGTTTGAGCTTATGGGTTACAGACTCAAAATGAGATACTTTATATATACCCTGCAGATACTGAACTTCTTTGAAGGATCTTTATATGGAAGCTGAAATTGTAGTTTCAATGTGAGCATAACAATGTTAGCTTGCTTGGTCTAGGAGGTCCCAATTGTGGAAGGCACATTTAAGCTTGTATTACATCCAGACTAATCCTTGTGGCAAAAGCATATTTCAAGAGTTTTAAAGTGGCTACGTACCCGGGGTTCGAACCCAAAACCCTTGGTTAAGTTGGAAGAGTCCCTGCTAACTCATCCTCACCCTCTTGAGTTCACTCTTTTTCTTTTGATCATACTACAACAAAAACTTAGATGCGGACTTAAACTTGAAAATATCAAGCTTTTCATTGTGATATTAATGAACAAGCATGAAAGAAAAGTTAGCAACACTATCACTCTATGTGCAAAGTTATCAACATGAGTGATATATAGAGGAACGTGATAAAAGATTTGATAATTATTACAATAACTAATCTTGCATCCCCATGCCATGCGTGATAAAAAATAACCAGTTACGCTATGAACATAGGATAGGATCAATTTATTCGTCGGACAAAATTTTTGGCCATCATTATCATAGTTTTGTTGCAGGAATTCTTTAATATTGAATTTCCGAGGAAATTAGTCTGAACTTTGACCAGGACAAAACACTGATGTAATTTTGACATTGAAATGGATCTTTAAACATCATATCATATGCAAAATGAATATTTTTTAATTTCCATTTGCCGATGAATGTGTGTAAATGACATTGAAGTTGTCATATCATTGCAAGTGCCGGCTGCCTTGAAAAGATCTACCTATAACATACTGTTGAGTTTGCTGATGGGGTTGAGCTGTACAAATTTGTCCTTGCATATTTTTTTCTTTTTTTTTTGGAAGCATTGATCATTTTGAAGAAATTTAAATAGATAAGCATAGAAACCTTAGGATTCACAAACCATATTTGAGAAAAAAACTGTGACCTTATTTTCCAACTCTGATTGCAAATGCAATGTACCCTTTTGAACAGTTCAACTGTAATGGATTTCAAGATAATTTCAGTTCAACACAAGGTTCTCTTTATGGAAGTGAAGAATGGGGAGAGCCTACAGGCATTGATTTCCATTCTTGTGATTATGGTCAAAATAATCAATGGGATCAAGAATTACTTATCTCGAAGTATGATCAACAAGACCACCACCAGCAGTCATTAGTGGATTACTTGAACCTTGATGAGCTGAGGTTTGATATCCCATTTCGACCTATTGAAGCATGTCTTCAGGAAATGGCACAGCTTGGTGAAATCCAAAGTGGAATTCAAGAAGTTGGATCCAAGAAAGAAAAGCCATATGCTTTTTCTTTAGCATCACTTGAGCTGCTAAAGAGTCATGGTAATAGGTTCAATCGATTCAACAGCACGAGAGTACTTGAGCCCAGCAAGTATGCCTCATCCATCAAGGCAGTAGGTCGTCAATTGTCAACAGAAGAGATCATGAGGATCGCTGGGGCAAGGTTTCTGCAATCTTCTTGCCAAAACATTGGTGTTTCCTCCATCTTCAACAATGCTTTTGATCTTTCTTTTTCTGGCCTTTCTGATGAGGATGCTAAAAAGATCGAACTCGCTGAAACCCTTTTGGCTTCTGCTGAGAGAGTTGGGAATCAACAGTTTGACAGTGCCAGAAGATTTCTCAGACAATGTGATTTGCTCTCCTGCAACACTGGAAATCCAGTTCAACGAGTAGTTTATTATTTTGTCGAAGCTCTCCGAGATAGAATTGATATAGAAACAGGAAAAATGACATCGAAAGGGTATGGGAAGAAGCTGTTATTTGAAATTGAAGATGCAATGATGACTCTGAACCCAGCGTCCATGGCCGCTCATCAAGAACTCCCCTTTTGTAAGGTTAACCAATTTGCTGGAATCCAAGCCATTATGGATAATGTGGCTGGTGCCAAGAAAATTCACATAATTGATCTAGCACTCAGAACTGGCATGCAATGGACAGTGTTGATGCAAGGTTTAGCCTCTCGACACGATTACCATTTTGAGCTTCTGAAGTTAACTGCAATTGGGACAACTTCAAAGGAATTAATTGAGAAAACAGGTCAGAGGTTAATTAGCTTTGCAGAGACTATGAACATACCATTTTCATTTAAAATAATCTTGGTATCTGATTTTCTGGATCTTGAAGAAGATTTATTAGAGCTGGATGACGAGGAAACAATAGCTGTCTACTCTGCACATCTGCTTAGGAGCCTGATTGCATTGCCAGATAGGCTTGATTCCATAATGAGATTGATAAAAAATGTGAATCCATGTGTAACAGTGGTATCAGAAGTTGAGGCAAATCACAACTCACCAACTTTTGTGAATCGTTTTATAGAAGCACTTTTCTTCTACAGTGCATATTTTGATTGCCTTGATGCATGCATGGAAGAGGGTGATGAAAGCAGGAAGATAATTGAATCAAAGTACCTGGGAAAAGGGATCAAGAACAAAGTAGCCACTGAGGGAGAAGAAAGGATGATTCGAAATGTAAAGCTTGAGGTTTGGAGAGCATTCTTTGGTCGTTATGGCATGGTAGAGACGGATTTGAGTTCAGCATCTTTATTCCAAGCAGATTTGATAGTTAAAACATTTGCACATGGAAGCTGCTGCACTCTTGACAACAGTGGGAAAAGCTTAATTCTGGGGTGGAAAGGTACACCACTTCACTCCCTTTCTGCTTGGAAGTTCATCTCAGAAGAACTGTGAATTGCGTCAAGTTTCCTTCTCTAGGATCCGTTTCAAGTTCTGCATTTATTTTTTAATATCCTTATTCTGGTTAAGTAAAAGTTGAACATGTCTAATCTATGAATAATTTTTTTTTTTTTTGTGCTTTCTTCCCATGCACATAGACCTTGCTATGTGAAAAACTTTAATGTAAATTTTGGAGTTGGAGATGAGCAGTTTTTGATTTTTGGGGTCTATTGAAGCAGAGAACGGTAATTACAAGTATTTGCTAAAGGCTATCTGTACCGATCAATATGGACTCTGTTGTCAAAGTTGTTGATCTTCATTTATTGCTTTTTCAATCTAATTCATCTATTGACCAATACACATAATTTAGGCCAATGATTTCAATATAATGATGAGAAAAAGAAGTATTGAAGGAGGACTGCTTCAATAAAGAATTAATTTCAGTCACCCCATTAATCAAATTATACTGAAATTTCTTTTGCATTTTCGTATTTCTTTCACTGAAAATCTTTTCATATTTCCTTTCTTTTATGTTATTTCTAGTTTATATAAGATGTTACTAAGATTGATTATAACTATGAAATGAAAATCTTGAAAATTTAGATAGTACTGTGACAATGAAATAGAAGATTTCACATGAAATGAAAAATTCAAGTAGATGAATGATGGGTTTTTACTAAAAGAAAATATGCACCGGATGGATCTGAGAAATGACGAAGCAAAAAACCCTCAAATGAACGCATCTTTATCCAGTTTCCTGGTCTCCTTAAACATTATTTAATTTTTAATTGTACAAAGAATCTTATGGCAGCATCTGTATAACATCTATAACTCAAGATTTTGCAACTAATTAATAATTAATGATTTTATTTGCACATTACTTTCTTTCAAGTCTTTGATTGTTTAGCATATAAACCTTTTTTTAACACCTTTTGATTTGCCTTTTATTTTTAGGCCAAGAAGTTTAACAAGGATTTGAAACAGATTAACCAGAAATGAGTGCTTTGATTGATGTTAATATTGTTGTTAAGGCGACTGCATGAATGACTCTGGTGAATGAATGCTTGCTTGGGTACTCTTTTTTGTTTTTTTTATGCTTCTTCTACTATTTTGACAAGTTGTACGTTACTTTTCATACTTGCATCATCTATGTTCTTCCTATTAAATACAGAAATAGAATATTTGGACAAAAACAGGACATTGGAAGTCTGCACAATGGACCTTGTGGAGGCAAATGGGCGACTATAATCACTTTCTCTCTTGAAGGTTGAAACAGAACACTTATTCAATGATCTTAGACGTTCTTGGGTTTTGAAATGTGCAACGGACCTTGCAATTTAACGAGCACGGCTACGATCTCCAAATTTGGACCTAGAAGAAGTTTCGGTTTCTTTTGATTTGAATTGATTGCTAGAATCTTCCAACTCCAAAGATTTGGTAGCTTCATTTTCTTGAACATTCATATTCATGAAGTCATCTACAACATCGTCAACATAAATAAGATCTTTTCTTAGATCAAGTGGTTAGATTTGTCAAATACAATATGCATTGACTCTTCTACCACTAGAGTTCTTTTATTAAATACCATATATATTTTGCTAGAGGTGAAATACCCTAAGAAAATGTCTTCATTGACTTTGTAATCAAAATTTTTAAGGTTGTCCTTAATGTTCAATATAAAACATTTGCAACCAAATATTCTAAAATATAAAATCTTGGGTTTTCTATTACTCTATAGCTTATAAGAAGTTTTATTTGAAATAGATCTTTTGAAAACTCAATTTGAAATGTAACATGACGTGTTAACATCTTTTGCCCAAAAGTATAATGGTAAATTAAACTCATGAAGTATTGTTTAAACCATTTCCACCAATGTTATAGTTTTCCTTTTAACTACCCCATTTTGTTGAGGAGTTTTTGGAGAGGAAAAAGTGTGAGAAATACCATTTTCATTACCAAAAGTATTAAAATGTTCATTTTTAAATTCCATCCATGACCACTTCTAATACTAATTGATGCTGCTGGTTCGTTTTTCCGATGGTTGAAGACCTGCAAAATGGAGCTGGCGAGAGAGCTGGCCGGGCGGGGCCCTGGTGAGCCCACTCCGTCGGTCAAGTTAGAAGAAGGAGAAAAAGAGCAGATGATGAATAGAATAGAGTTTAGAGCATTTTTTAGGGTTTATGGTTGCTTACCTTTTTCTTGTATAAGGATGTATATATATATATATATCCTTACCATGTGCCAAGTCGCGTTTGATGAATGGAGATATGTACTGTTCACATGGCCTCTTCTCTTCTTTTGGCCATGCATGCCTTTGCTCAATTTTTGGTGAGCTTGTGGTTTTGGGCGCACACCAGGGGACGTCGCCTTGTCACGGGCGAGGTGTGCCAGGTTCTGCAGGCTCGCAGTGTGGTTGCGAGATCTTTGTACGGTGATTTTCCTTTCCTTGCTGTCCCTACTAACTTGTCTATTCCTCATTGGTTTGTTAGTTGCATTTTTTTCTTGTCATTGTCATCATCTAAAATATTTTTTCCTTCTAACGCAGGTGTTCAGAGATGAAGAATATGATCTTTGGGAATTTGGGCTTTATGGTTTCCACAGGCCCATTAGGCTCAGTTTTCCTGGGTCGAATCCATGTTCTGGTATTAGGGTTCCCCCTCAAAGTGTTGATAATTTATTTTCAACTCTCTGGTGAAGTGCCTTCTTGGTTCATCTTGTTGGTTCGTCCTTAATATGGCACGTGTCAAATGGTGACTGGGAAGCGGTTTTGCTCATGCTAACTGCCTTTTCGTGTCCTCTTGTTTGTGTCTTTTCAAATGCTCCTTCTCCCTTTTTGCGTTTTAAAAAATTTACCATTTATGGCCTGTGTCATTAAATACTTTAGTGAGCATGATGAGCCTCTATTTAATTTCATAAGTCCTCATTTATTCCTTACTTTTTCTCATATCTTCTGGAGCTTTCTCTTTCTTGGTGTTGCTGGTATTTCTTTGCTATCATCGTCGAACTACCTTTTTTGGTTTAGGCGAGATAAGGAAGGAGAGCAACATAGGTTTTTGGGCTTTATAAGCCTATTGGGCTCTGTTTTCATAGGTTGTTCTCATAGACCATTCTTATAGGCCATTTCTCATAGGCAATGGTATCAGGGGTTCCCCCTGCAGTCGTTGATCATTTATGTTCAACGTGTAATACACGCCTTGATCCACCACTCATTCCTTGGTGTGTGCTTCCACGGATCTATTCATGTGTTGACTTTTATTGAGAATCAATTGAATGCTTAGATTCAAAGCAAGTTCGATTCGCTCTAGTAGGTGATCTATTACTTATAGGGTGATTTCATTGCACTAGAAGTTTTCACAAAATGATGATGTCATTGGCGCATTCCTATTGAAGTTCTTCAGGGCTGTTTTCATTTTTGGGAGTTAGCCCGACTCTGGTTAGATTCGCCTCATCGTTTCTTAGAGACGTATAGGGACAAATTCGAGTTACCATTTTGAAATGTCCTTTAAGGGAGCGTAAAGTGTAGACAATTTGACATATTAAGAGGGAATAGGGTGACGACGTTTCGTCCTTATAAGTGCTCATTCGCGCTAGGCGATATTGGAGATCATGTTTTGTCCCTATAAGCGACTCGTCGAGTTAAGGATAATAGAGTAAAGGTGATTCGTCCCTGCAGCCAGTTCATCGCACTGAGGGGAAATAAAGATTATAATTCGTCCCTACGGGCAATTCGTCATGGTAAGGGAAAATAAAGATTATGATTCATCAATGTGGACGATTCATCACACTAAGGGGAAATGGAGATTATGATTCGTCCCTGCGGGCAATTCATCACATTGAGGGGGAATAGAGATTAAGATTCGTCCCCACGGGCGATTCATCACGTTGAGGGGGAGTAGAGATTAAGATTCATCCCTGCGGGTGATTCATCGCGTAGAGGGGAAATAAAGATTATGATTTTTCCTTGTGGGTGATTTGTCACATTAAGAGGAAAATAGAGATTATAATTCATCCCTCTGGGTGATTCGTCACGCTGAGGGGAATAGAGAAATAGTAATTCATCCCTGTGGGCGATTTGTTGTTCTTAGGGGAATAGAGATTAATAATGACTAGTCACGATAGTTAATCCGCAGTTATAATCAATAACTCCTTTTGGGCATTTTTTTGTTCTAAGGGGCTTGCCATAATTAGTAGCTTCTCTTGGGTATTTTGTCGAGCCAAAGGGTTAATTGAGAATTTCCTTAGGACAATTTTAATGTGCTGAGGCCCTGTAAGGAGGTTCCCCTTGAGTGATTCTATTGTTTCAAGGAGCATGCATAAGGGCTCCTCTAGGGTGTTTCGTTATTCCAAGGGGCCTGTCGCTTTTGAGGAACTCCGCTCATGTGATTCATTGGGGGTGCGTTATATTTAGAAACTCCTCTTAGGCGATTTATTGCTATGAGGGGTCTATCATATTTAAAGACTCCTTTCGGGCAATTCATTGCTCCAAGGGGTCCATTGCATTTAAGGACTCGGGCAATTTGTAACTCCTAGGGCTCCGTCATATTTGGGAATCATATAATAAATGACATTGCACCTTCTTCTTTTAATTGCCTCTCATCAATGTTACTCATTACAAACATAACAATTCAGGGAAGAGAAAATATAAACATATTAGGGTAGTAAATATTAGAATTGTGTTGTTACATCTACTTGTGGTACTTCTTTAAATTCAAAGCATTCAATGTTCTAGGCATAGGTTTTCCATTAGTCTCTGCTAGACAATATGCTACTAGACCAAAAGCCACTTCCCCTCGATATGTCGCACCATGACAAATAGAAAAATCCACAACCAATATCAGCTCCTCCAAAGGCGGTTCATACCACATCAAATAGGGAAACCATACAAACTAAGAATTCATCCTGAAACTGTTTGCATCATTCCAAATGACAAAATCATGACAACCAAGTGAGTTTTCCCAGAGGAGGTTCGTACCATATTAAATGTTAGAAAATCAAAACCAATATCACATCCTCAGGCGGTTCGCATCGTGTCGAATGGAAAAATCACGATAATCAAAAGACTATCCTGAGATGGTTCATACCATTCTAAACGGGAGAAAATTAAAACCAAGATTGTATCCCCAGGTGTTTCACACCACTCCGAATAAGGAAATTATGATGACTAAGAGAATCCATCTCGAGGCGATTCGTACCATGCCATACGGGAATTAATAACCAAGAGAAATGATAACCAAGTCCATCCCAAGGTGGTTCCTACCATGCCATACGAGGAATCCGTAACTAAGAGAAATCATAATAAAAGTCCATCCCGAGGCAGTTTGTACCACGCCATACGGGAAATCAGTAACCAAGAAAAACTATGATAACTAAGTCTAAGAGTTCCTCCCTAGGCAGTTCGTACCATGCCTTACGGGGAATCGCCAACCACAATATCAAAATAACTAAGAGTTCTTCCTGAGGAGGTTCGTACCACTCCATATGGGGAATCGCCAACTAAGAGATTAAAATAACCAAGAGTTCCTCCAAAAGAGGTTCGTACCACAATATACGGGGAATAACCAACCAAGAGATCAAAATAGCCAAGAGTTCCTCTCGAGGTGGTACGTACCACGCTATATGGGGAATCGCCAACCAAGAGATCAAACTAGCCAAGAGTTCCTCTTGAGGTGGTTCGTACCACGCCATACGGGGAATCGCCAACCAAGAGATCAAAATAGCCAAGAGTTTCTCCCAAGGTCGTTTGTACCATGCCATATGGGGAATCACCAACCAAGAGATCAAAATAGCCAAGAGTTCCTCTTAAGGCTATTCGTACCACACCATATGGGGAATCACCAACCAAGAGATCAAAATAGCCAAAAGGTCCTCCCGAGGTAGCTCGTACCATGCCATACGGGGAATTGCCAACAAAGAGATTAAATGACAATATACCATATAACTAGAATTGGGGTCATTTGTTCTTTTAGGAAACATAAATTTACATAAGTACTTACGATATCCCGTTGCGGTTAGTCACCTCGGGGGCACAATTAAAATATGAATTTATCTCATGGGGTTTTCCCTTATCTGATCAACTTGAAAGATACATAAGTTTATAGAAAAATTGGACTAACAAAGGAAACCAAGTGAACTCAGAAAAGAAAATATATTAAAACATGCATATAAATTGACCTCAAGATTCTCTTTTATTAGTAAATGAGATGTCATTATCAATTTGTGGATCTCACCTATTTTGGTAGCATACATTGTCTTGTAATTAATTATGAATTAGCCAAGTTATAACAAGGATATGCCATGTGAATATACCATGTTGGTTTGTCGATTTTCCTTTTAATAGGGTTTGAACAAATATAAGAAATAGGGAGACTAGACACTTGAGCAATCAGGAATAATTCACTATTCATAGAGCTATTCTCATGCTATGAGGAGAACTGAGCAGAAAGTTGGTGATTTCATACGTAGTTTGGTTAAAGTATCTAAATATACTTGCCTCTAATTTGACAGTAGTGGTATCCCTTGGTTCGCGCCGATTATGGGGTATGATGGTATCCCTCGGTTCACACTTATTATGAGATATAGGGGTATACCTCGATCCGTCTATTGCTAGGTTGACAGAACATGTTTGCCTTTCTGGTGTTGACCCCTTCTTGGATGGGTTGAATAAATCAAGATGTTTCATGCGTTGAGTTGGTTTGTAAATGGATTTAATGATTTTTCAAGATCATCCCACATATGGGTTTAGGAATCCATGTGCCCTCAATTGTTACATTCGTCTAATGTGTTTGGCTCGTGCAAACTCCCTTTTCCTTGAGAACCCACATGAGCATCACTCTTCCAAGTTGTATGACTTGTTCTTCAATATTGAGGGCTATAAACTGCTCTTCTTTGATGATGAAGGTTGTATGCCTCCTTTCTCTAACATGCTCAACACTAATTAAGTGGCTTGCCATCATTTGTGGCATGTTTACCCACACACGCTAGGTTTGCATGGACTTTCTTTCCATTTTTTCAGATTTGAGCTTGTTACAACACCAAGAATTGTATGGTAGATTGTGCATCCTCATGTGGTGGTGACACTTTGGGTTTTCCTCAAGGATCTTTATTGGTGTGGTCTCTTATATGCATTCTCTGGGTGATTTTGACCTCCGGTGAGGGTAGTCAGAAGTGTCTTGACATTTTTTTATTCTTTTCTCTCTGGGGGTAAGCTTCATCATATTTTTCACCGTAGCCGTAAGTTGTTGGAGCATGGCCATTATGGCTTGGATGTTCCAGTGGTACTTGCATTTGATGGCCTGGATGCTCTCCATCCTTCTCTGTTGGTACCGTTATTGTCCATGCTCATTGCACTAATGATGCTGTTAGTCCATTTTCCTGGTAGCTGAGGACCTGCAAACAGAGCCGATGAGAGAGCTGGCCGGGTGGGGCCCCGACGAGCCCACTCTAATGATCAAGTTAGAAGAAGGAGAAAAAGAGCAGATGATGAATGAAATAGAGTTTAGAGCATTTTTTAGGGTTTATGGTTGCTTAACTTTTTCCCATATAAGAATGTATATATATATATATCCTTACCATGTGCCAAGTGGCGTTTAATGAATGGGGATATGTATTATTCACGTGGCCTCTTCTCTTTTTTTGGCCATGCGCGCCTTTGCTGAATTTTTGGTAAGCTAGTGGTTTTGGGCGAACACCAGGGGACGTTGCCTTTGTCACGGGTGAGGTGTGCTAAGTTCTGTAGGTTGGCAGCATGGTCATGAGATCTTTGTATGAGTGATTCTCCTTTGCCTTGCTGTCCTTACTAATGTGTCTATTCCTCATTAGTTTGCTAGTTGTATTTGTTTCCTATCATTGTCATCATCTAACATATTTTTTCCTTTTGATGCAGGTGTGCAGAGATGAAGAAGATGATCTTTGGGAATTTGGGCTTTATGGTTTCCACAAGCCCATTAGGCTCCATTTCCCTGGGTCGAATCCATGTTCTGGTATCATTAACAATACAGAAAACCTTTTTCTTTTTAAACTCCTTTTGAAAAAATTTTGAAAGCATTAAAAGCATTATTATTTTAAGCTAAAAAGTAAAGCCAAGTGAATCTAGAGTAATCATCAATAAGCATAAATGCATAGTGTATTCCACCTAAACTTGAAACTCCAATAGGTCTAAATAAGTCCATGTGAATTAGTTCAAAGGGCTTAGATGTGAACACTCTATTTTTGAGTTTTAAAGAAAATTCAGCTTATTTTCCTTTTTGACAAGCATCATTAAATTTTTCCTTAACGAACTTGAGTTTAGGCAAGTCATCCCGTAAGTTCACTTTTGTTAAGTTCATCCAACAATTATGTCCTAATCTTCTATGTCAAGTTCAAGTGTCATGGAAAATAGACATTGGGCACTTAAAATCTTTGTTATCAACTTTATTCAAATCAATGACATAAACATTTTTAACCATTTCACCACTAAATACTACTTTGTCATCATCAAGCCTACTAATTTTTAGTATAAAAGGTCACTTCATCCCATATTAAATAATTGACTAATAGTAAGCAAATTATGTTTAAGACCATCACCTAATTACATATGAGGAATAGAAAGAGTTTGAGGGTTACTTACTTCACCAATTCTCATTATCTTCCCTTTGGAATTATCTCCTAATGTCACACTTCCTTCATCCTTTGCCTCAAGGATAGTGAATTGGCCTTTGTATCCCTTCATGTGTCTTAAACCATCACTATCTAAACACCATTGACTCTTAGTCTTTATGGACTTCAAGCTCACCTACGTAACAAGAAATTAAACATTCTTTTGAACTTAAACTTTAAGTGGTCTAGGTTGGTGCTCAAAATAATTCAAAGGTTATAATAGCAAATGCAATCTCCTATAGTAAAATACATTGCTGGTGTGTCCAAAGGTCATGAAATAGAAACATCTTTCATGAACAAACCTATTGGATCTAGAGGCATATGAATGCTTCACATTTTCATATTGCACATAATTTTTACTAGGAACATAACTTTCTATATTGTGCATATGAATATTGTGTATGTCTCCGAAAGGACTTGACTGATCTAGAAGGTTCATGAGACATATGCAATTGTTTATATGAAGTGACATGCATAGATGCTTGTTTCTTTTTGTACATAAAAGCAGGCTTTGGTTGAGCTCTTTTGGCTTGTGCCTTGGACCTTTGAGTTATAAAAGGATGAGCCTTAAGAGACTTCACATTGGCTTTAGGTGATTGAGACTTCTTAGCTTTTTGAAGTTTGAGTCTTATCACCTTCATTAGTAGCTAAGAAGAGCCATTTTTAGATTTAACAAATTTTGTGTAAGTTGATAATGAGGAGGCTCCATTTGAATACCTAACCTATAAGTATTAACATGGAGTCTTTAAGAATCTAAAAGACTATTAAGTGTGTCTTTCCCTTTTAAAATTTAGAAATAGAAGTTTGTAAATCCAAAACTTCCTTTGAAAGCTTTTCATTTTCATTCTTAGCTCCAAAACTTCCTTTGAAAGCTTTTCATTTTCATTCTTAGCTTTCTCAAGTTCACATTTCAAAGGAGTAGAAGCTTTCAAATGTTTAACAACTTACTTATTAGTCAAAATAAATTTTGAAAATTCATTTTTCAAATTCTCAAATTCTTTAGATGTTTTAGAAAGCTCTAATTTGTAAAGTTTTTTCTTAGAAAGTAAATTTTTTACATTTTATCATAAGTTTGCTCGCAATGAAGCTCTCATAATCATCATCATCAATATCACAATTATCATCAAAATCATCATAATTATCACAATAAGAATGAGAAGTAGAGGGTACCTCTTTGTTGTCCTCAAAAGTCATGAAATAAAGGTTAACTACTTTTTATTGCTCCTCTACGTTCTCCAAATCGGAGGAGTCATCCTATGCAGCTTTCAAAGCTTTCCTTTGATACTTTGCTCCCTTGCTTTTGAACTTTGACTTAGAGCACTCATTTTCTAATGTGACCTGATTTCTTACATTCATAATAAGTTACTTCTTCGATCTAATTATATGATATTTTATTGTACTTTTCCATATATTAAAATAAGAGATTGTTGGTTGTTAGGCTCAACCAAAGAGCCGATTCACAAGTTTGACAATCATGAAAATTACTTAATTATACAATATATTTTATACTCTAAAAAAATTTAAAAGACAATAGTTATTTTTAAGATTTATATTTAAAAAGTAAAAAATTATTTTTAAAATAAAATAATTTATTTGAAAAATATAATACCACAGTAACTTAATATGAAAGTGGTTAACTTAAAACCTTATATCTATATTAACTTATAGTATGAGGGCATCACCACATTAAAGGCATTATAAAACTTAGGTTGCGTTTGGATTAGAGTTAATGACAGGAGTAATAGTTACATGTATAGTTTTTAAGGGAGTAACAATTAAATGTATAATAGTTAAATTGTTAATCTTGTTTGGTAAGTAAAATGTAATGTATAAACTTTGTAATTATTTTTTTTAAAAATTGTTAGTATATATGAAATAATTAAAATAATATAAATAAATAAATAAATTATTACAATTTTCATAAACAGTAAATTAATTTTTAAAAAATCAAATAATTAAAAAATTATTAAAAATTCATGAAAATAAAGTTACATAATTTATAAATATACATTTCGACATAAAAAAGAAATAAAGAAAAATAAATTAATTTATACATTTTTTTATAGATTTGATTTATGTTTCATTAATATTAAAAATTAAGGAGAAAATTAATTTATAGATAAACATAAAATGATAGAAAAATTGAAATATTCAATAAAATAAAATTTTAAGGCCTTGATCCTACTCCCAATTAGGTTAACATGCCTTGTCTTATTAACTATAAGCCTTTGGCCATAGAGCGAGGAAATACAAATTGCTCAAGTTGAATTGCTTTTCTCTTTCGAGAATGCCTTCCATGTGGGTTGAAGGAAGAAGACAACAGGTGCATGGTATAGCTCTTATCTATTCGCTCCTGTTGACTTTGAACTCATGATGGAGGATGGGCGACTAACTAGATTAGACTATAAGGGAGTAGATAACACTGGGAAATCTCTTTAGAGAAAAACAAAGTCCTAATAACAAGGTAAGTAAATTTTTTCTTTTAGGAAGGATCCGGCTTGGTTAACTGTCTCATTTCATACCGCCATTTTCATTATGGTTCCGTCAAAGATAAAGATCCCGAAAGCGGAATATTTACCCTCCTTTAATCTCAATGCAAATGCACCCTTAGTAGAAAAATTCTAGGGTGATTTTGATTTTGATTTACTTTGCTTTCACTTTGTTTTTATCACCATTAGATGAGTGTATTGAATTATCTAATTGTGTTTATTAATAAAGTAAAATTTACTTTGTAAAAAACAAAGTAACCATAAACCACACCAACTTAGTATTGTCATCTAATTGAAATAATATTTTAATGCACTACAAAAAAATGAGATAAGAGGACAATTTAAAATAATATTCAACATTCCATCAATTTGTGAATAAGGTAAGGACTATCTTTCAAATTGATCTTTATGAATTTCTCCATCAACGTTTTTAGGTACTTTGAACAAAAAATAATGTCAAATGTTAAATAAATCAAAATCAATATCATAGTATACTTGCATTTATGATACAACAAATAACAATTTAATGTGAAAAAATTAAATTACAATAATTTATAATTCTTATGTGGTAAGTTTTCTGAAATTTGAGCGCCTACGTATGATTGTACATTTTAAGAATTATTATTAAAATATATATGATTGAGAAGGAGGGGAAGTTTCATTTGAATTGGTTATCTCTAAAATAGTTGCACCCCTTTGTAGTGATGGTGGTATTTTTCTATGAATACCTTTCTGTTTCTTTCTCATATTTGGAATAAAAAAAATAAAAAACAATATTTAAAATAATTTTTATAACATACTGTAGACACCTTTAGTTTGGTTGGCCTGCAACAAAAGCCCAATGATGAGATAGTACGGATATTGAATGCAAGAAGGCTTGAAACTTTCTTTAGAATTGGACTCAAGAGCCCAAAACCCTTAGTTGAGCCCAAAACACCAAACCAGGACCAAAAACTTCAAATTTAAGCCCAAAAGCCCATTTATCCCAAAGGCCAAAACTAGGCCTGGGCAAAGAGGTGATCGCCTATTTGAAGAGGCGACGCCTCTTCGCCCCTAGGCATCGGTGAGGCGATACCTCATCAAAGAGGCAGTGCCTCTTTGTAGTCGACCTTTGTTGCATTAAATATCTTTTATGGTTGTATTAAATAAGGGATGGACCCACATTATATCTTATCTGTAGGTTTGGGGGTAAAAATGAGACTTTTGGGTAGAAGTAAGCTGGAAAAGGGAGGAAAATGATGATTTTTTTTTGTCTTGGTTTAGTTTTTGGGAATTTGAAAAAGGAAAGCTTAGAGAAGCTTAAGAGGGGTTTTGGGGGCTGGTTTTTGAGAGGTTGGCAGTTTTAAAAAAAAGAAGAGTTTGAAAGAGAAGAAAAAAAAGTTCTTGAGTAGAAGAGGAGAAAAAGAAAGAAAGAAAAGAAAAAAAAGAAGAAGAAGTAGAGTCTTAAGCTTGGGAATCCACTTTCTTAAGAAGGAAGAAGGCTCTCATGCTTCTACAAGTATTTGAATCAACAAAACCAATCTCTAAGGGCTTAGTTAGGAGCTTCCAAGCTTGCTTCAGTCAGTGAACATTCTTATTTTCAAGCTTTAAGTTCTTCATTTTGTTTAAAACTACATTTCTTAGTCTTATTGCTTGTTTCTTTGCTTATTGTTTATTCAATGTTAAGTTGAAAGCATGAGTGAGTTAAATATCAAGTACTAGTTGTCAACCTCTATGTATTTGTATTTGTCTTTGCTTATATGTGTTTGTTTCGAAGTTAGGTACGATTTAAGAAACATGTAGTTTGCTGCTGTGCTTGGTGAAGAGCCGATGTCTCTTCAAAGAGACATCACCCCTTTACATTGAGGTGATTTTAAATTGCCTCTTTGCCATGAGGCAACGCCTCTCCATCAGTATTAGGTTCATGTTGACCTTGATTCTTTGTGTTTACTTTTAAGCTGTTTATGGTTTTTATACATTCATGCCCTATTATATCTTAGTTTTGCATGTAATCATCATGATATTAGGTTTAGTTAAGTGTTGATTTATATTTAAATGAGTACTTATGTCAATTTTTTACAAATTTAACTTGATTTCTTTTATAGACAATAATTGTTATTGTGTGAGAAAGAACTAACTCTTGTTTATTACAGGATTTTATCGTGATTTTTAATTAAGGAATGTTTGATTCTGTAATTAGTTCTTGAGAGGGTTTAATTTTGTTTCATTTATTTTATTTTTATAATCAAAGGATTGTAATCCCTAATCCTTCCCCCTATCATTTGAATAAATGATTGTAAATTTGTTACCATTACTTGTAATAAGTGTTGGGTTAATAAGCGGGAAAAAAAAAATTAATGTGCAAACTTGGACATTGATCATAAAATTGGAAATGATTGCAAATTCAAACAATAATAAGGAAATAATTTAATAATAAAAGGTATTAAAATACAAAACTCACACGGAGGCCAACCGCAAGGTTGGGTGGGCATTCAAAAGCCTATACCTAGTTTTCAAACTCGATCTTTCATGACAGCTTCTGGGAACCTCTGTGAAATTCAGTTGTTATATGGTGTGTCCTGACTCTCATCTGGGTGGCGACTCCATCTTCATTTTGGGCCCTAAGCCCATTATGTATTTCTTAGTGGGCCTCGAGCTCGCACAGTGCCATGGTCGCCAAACATTTAGGCGTGCACTAGACCCCGTGGCCTACAGTTGTGACTCCACTGGGGATAGAGAAACTGATTCTAAGTGTTTTGTAATTTATTATCTTTGATTATTTCTTTATTTCCTTTGCATTTCTTGCATTCACTACACTTGTTCATATAATGAGCATAACAGTCCCAAATAAACTGATAATAATCATTGCTCAGTTGCCTACGTTTCACTCAAACCTGGTGGTGAAGTATTTTATTATTGACAGTTATAGCATGTACTTATCCATGTCGTATGGACCCTTAAGTGGGGAGATGTAACAGATGTATATAGCTGTGGGAGCCGAAGCTTATTACCCTTGACTCAACTCATGTAATGACTTAACAACTTCCCCTAGAAATTTTTCCAACTGCATGTGTTTTATGCCATTTAGTAATCCTTACAATAAAGCCCAAGCCCATTGCCAATGGACTATGCCAAGTTGGACCTCTAATGCCCATTATGGCCCATTAAAATGGACTTTGGTTTTATTCAAAAGAATTGCTACTTGTTTGTATCATCTTGAGAGTTTTATTGCATACGTTGGATTTATTATCCCCTGTTGATAATCAGAACTAGGCCAATAATCCTAGGGTAAGAAACTCGCCACTGAACGTGCGTGTGGAAGGAATAAGGGTGGAGTTACCGTTTAAAGAGCTTTGCTTTGTTATGTGTTATATGTAAATAAAATATTTGATTACATTTTTAGCATTAACGAGACCTTGCATGTCATTCATGTTTCAAATCAATGGTGGTTGCGGATATAGATCCTTATCGGTCCTCTACTTAGGTACGATCTTACACCAGCCGATTGATTATAATTTCTAAAGAAACAACAATGGTAGAATTTAATGCTGAAGCTTTTATGGAACAGTTGAAGACAAAAATGGATAAATAAACCCAAACAATCATGCAGGAAATGATGGGTCCAACTAGGCAGAACCAACCAACATAGTACCCACTACCATTAGATTTGGATGCTGAAAATGTCAGAAGATGGAAAATAGAGGATGACCAAGAGACTCTTTTAGCAGAACATGTGACCCAAAAAAATGTGGATGTCTCAGAAAATGTGGAGAAGTCTGAATGGGCCAAGAACTTGACCAAAACCATGGGTCAAATGCGGCTAATGATAAAAGAAAAAGGGATAGATGCTTTAATGAACTACACCGGTTTGAGTCTGGATGAGGATGATGACCCTCTACCCCAAAAATTTAAATTCCCCAACATGAAGAAATTCACTAGTGTTGAGGATCCCTACTTGCATCTCAAATAATACATGAACCACATGAGGACAACTGGCTTGAACAAAGCATAGATTGTCAAACAATTTCCCCTATCTTTGGAGGGAGCGCTGATCATATGGTATTATGCCTTGTAATCTTATATCCAAGCTGATTGGGAGGGATTATGTGCTACGTTTGTTAAGTAGTATAGTCTTAATATTCAAAAGGAAGTATCTTTGAGAGACTTGCAAAACATTAAGCAAAAATTCAATAAGTCTTTCGCTGATTATTTGATCAGGTGGAGAGCTAAGTTGGCATAAATGAAGCACTAGCGTACTGAGACTGATCAGCTAGTAATAGTAATAGAGGGACGTGTGCTTCCACTCTCAAAAAAATTGAAAGACTTTGGGATCTTGAACTTTGAAGAACTGTACAGATTTAGGGTGCAAAAGGAATCCAACATGGCACAAGACAAGAAATTTTTTAGTGGAAGATCTGCAAGCAGAGGGGGGATGAGATCCAGTAGTGGGATTGGAATAAATAATAATGTACAGATCAATGCCATCGGGCAACCCCAGAGGTTTTCTAATTTAGGAAGACCTCTTTCTAAAGTCTTGGAGAAGTTAATTGAGAATAACCTTTTGAGACCTTTACCTTAAAGAGTACCTTTCCCAAATGCCGACCTAAAGCTATATTGCAAATATCATCAAACCATTGGACATGACACTGATGGTTGCATTCGCATGAAGAATGAAGTTTAGGATTTAATTGATTCAGGAAAGATAATCAACCTTGAAGCTAGAAAACCTAACACCCGAAATAACCCTTTACCCAATTATCGCAATGTGCCACAACCAAATCCCCACATTCTAATGATCAACACTGGCTTGATAGAGGAACAAGTCTTTAATTCCTTTATTGATGCCACACCCACATCTCCAAAATTTAAAAATAAATACCTGAATCTAAACCAGTAGCCTATAGAATTATATGTGAATGTTCTTGACATTTGGAGTTCCGATGATGAGGAAGAGGGGTAGATTCATCTGTGGAAGAAAGATAAGGGAAAGAAAGCCTAGTCAGTTGGAAAGGATGAAAAGAAAGAAGAAGAAGCATGATCTGTTAGGTCAGAAGAAGAGAGAACATGCTCAAAAGAAGAATTGAAGGAGAAAGAGAAAGTTGATGAAGTGAAACTGAATGAGAAACCCATTGAAGCCAAGAGAGATGAGAAGACTCTTACCAATGTTTGGGAGTTGTTGATGCACTCCAAAGCCTATCAGGAGGTGCTGGTTATGGCCCTCGATCATAGGAAAATCCCTGTAACTCATACTGCCCTTGATCATAGGAAGATCCCTGTAACTTGATGAGTGTGAAAAATGCACTGTTTTAAGTACTCAAAGCATTAGGTTTAGGTGTAAATTCAGTTACGTTTATGTTTCTTTTGTTTAGTTTTTCTTCAATTAGGCACTTTTTGCATGATTCGCATGTTTATTTGTTTTTAGTATTATTTCATTTATTTTTAATTAATTTTTATGCATTTAGGAAATAAAGGA
>CATIWM010205017.1:0-13453 GCA_949671775.1 Mallotus repandus | reverse complement strand
TTAATTTAAATTGTTATATGCTTGCAAATTTTTAAACTATTGAGCATGAAGATTATTATGTCAATTTTTACTGAAATATGATACATTAATTAAATTGTGAAATGAATCACGATAAAAATTTAAGATTAATACGTTTAACTTGTAATAAAAAAAAATTCAAAATCAAAATTTAAAAATATCATGTGAAAAACTTACTCTTTATTTAGTTGAATTTCACTAAATAATTCATTCTATTTTTAAATGAATTATAAATAGAATTAGTTTGTAAAAAAATTCTTATTAATGATAATATATTATATTTAAATGAATATGTTTGATGAAACACATGTATTTGCAAATCCAAACTCAAATTGTTTTGTTGATTAAAAAAAAACTTGGACATATACCTCAAAAAGATATTTACGTATGTATTTTAAATCAAATTTTTTATAAAAAAAGAATTTATTTACTAGTTGAGTTTTTTTAATAAATGTAAAAGTTTTTCTAATAATTTTAATATTTTAATCTTATAATTTATTTTATTAGAACTAATATTTATCTTTGAGTTAAGAATTATTTTTTTCTTTTCTTTTAAATTATTTTATTTAATTTAAGATTATTTTAAAATCATCTTTCACAAAATTAAAAATTAGTTTCACAGAAATTTCATTTAAATCTAATATATTATAAGTAAATTTTATAAAATTTATCCACAACCAAATACATGTTTAGACAATAATGAAAGAAATAAATGCTAATGTGGATGTAAAGGTAAATTAATTCTAATAAACTTGGCAAAAGAAAGAGTATATATTGCACAAAAAAGAGAAGAAAAGATAGAGGTGTTAGGTGGATAAATAGATAGAAAGATAGATATTAGAATTGCATGAGATATTCACGTGAAGGTCTGACAAAGACAAAGCGGTGGGCTTTTATTTTATGTTATTTTGATTGTATATGTGAAAAAAAAAAAGGGTCGATGTCCGCCAGCATGTTTACACGTGAAACTCCATCTACTAGGTCAACGCTTTTGTCTCTTAACCCTTACGTGCCACTCCACCTCATCATCTTCTTCTTGTTTTTTTTTTTTTACTATTTACCTCTCTTCTTTTTATCATGCTTTTTCAGGTACATTGTCAATATACACTTACTGCGCCATATATCCAAAAAAAAAAAAAAAATTCATATCCAATATAAATTTATACTTTACAGGTTAAATAATAACAACCTCTATGCACATACGTATAATAAGATAAAAATTTTTAATCTTTAAACTTCACTCAATTAACCTTTAACATTTTTTAATTTTTATTATATTTTATTAAACTTTTAAATTTTTATTTTGAACTTATCTAACCTCTACAATACATAAAATTGAAGCATTTTTTAAACTAATGTTGATATGAAGTATTTTGAGCCACTTATATAAATTAAAAGAATGTTTAATGAAAAGAGAATATAATTAAAAATAAAAATTTTTAAATTTTTTATATTAATTTTTAATTATGTTTGTATTATAATTAAAGTTAATTTTAATATTTTATATGTTTAAAATTATTTGAAATTAAATTTCTATTCGTTTTGATATTGTATTAGTTAAATAAAATCAAAAAATATAAATTGAGAAGTGAAAAAAATTTAAAATAAAAGTTTAAAAGTTGAATAAAAAAAATAAAAATTAAGGAGTATTAGAGATTATAATCGTGTAAAATTCAGAGGTGAAACTATGCATTCAGCCATTAGTTTTTAGTCTAATTAATTGGGATCCTTCTAAGGAATGAAAAAGGAGAATTTTGAGTCTAAATATCTAATCCTTGCTTTAAAAAAAAAAGACGTGTAAAGAATTGGATGCTAAATGACCATTTATTCTGAAAACTTCAGTATTCAAATATTTGCATGTGTTCAAGTGCAATGTAATTGTCTTAATTAATTAAAATTAAATTATAAAAAATATAATTAGTTATTAGTTAAAATTTAATAAATTTTAAATATTATTGGTTTAGAAAAAAATTAAAAAAAAATCAGTTACCCTACCAAGAAGAAAGAAAACAAGATAAAACATGGAATCAAATATATATATGGGAAGATTAAGCTTGAAAAAACCAATAAATATTAATAATAATATATATATATATATAGCTGGTGATGATGAGAAGGGATACTTATGCATATTTAAAGTTTTTATTCTTTTTTTTTAATCTTTTCAATAGAAGTGATCAGGTATTTAAAGTTTTATTCTTTTTTTTTTTAATCTTTTCAATAGAAGTGATCAGGTTCCAACATATTGTGCCTGATAAAGCCAAACTCAAGTTGTTAGCTATCTCTCCAGGAGATGCATATATATATATATATGGCTGCTTGCCGCAAGTATATATCTTTGCTTTTGAATGCCCACCTTCACCTTCTGTTTAATTACTATATATTTATTTTTTATTTTTATATTTTCCATGCTCTGGTGCTGCACCATGTGCTTATAAGGTGGATGAGTCCTCAGAAATCTCCCCAGCCGCCGCCTCCTGAGTGAAGTAATTGTGAGATCATAAAGATTTAGTTAGAATTTCGAACGAATTAAATTAATCCATGTCTGCGGAGAGACACCCGAGACATTAATTGCGCGCACTTGGACTTGGGGCCGATGCTGCTAATAAATCTTTTGGGCTGGGCTACCAGCTTAATAGATTTCCCAATTGTGCTGAGACTCTAAACAGTATTTTTCTCTTAGTCATTTTTAATTCAAATTCCATCTAAAATAATCAAATACTAAATATCAGAATCATTTATTTTAATTTTGATTCTCATCTTTATTCTTCATGAAACAAACGGACTTCTTATACAATATATTAAAGCAGTCATAAATGGTTTTTTTAATGGTATCTTACTGTTTACATAAAAAGCTATCAAAGCCATCTTGGAGTTAAGCACCAATGATATTTTTATTAATGTTAGAGGCAACAACATATAAACATATACATATGAGTAGTAAATAAATAAACAAATAAGGAGCTATTTGCATGCATTGAACATATCTTATTTTATAGAAAAAAAAGAATAAATAAATAAATAAAAAGAAAGAGAGAGGAATATGTGCATAAAAGAGGGAAAAGATAAATATGATTTAAAAGAAACAATTTTTAATGCTAACTTGCTGAAAAAGAGAAACTATTTAAAACAAAAGAAAAGAAAAAGAAGAAAAAGAAAAGGATAGGGTTGGTCTGTGGCAAGGCATGTCCTTTGCCTCCCAATAGAGGATCGAAATGGAGGAGTGTTTATGACTTAAGAATCATGCATCATCAAAACCCCCAGCTTACAAAAATCCATTTCCCATTACATTCAATCTAGGAGATACAAAACCTAAATATTAAATCAATATCTTTTTTTTTAAAAAAAAGATGATTTTCATTTAGAAAAAACTAGAAGAAATACATATATTAATGGTCAAAGAAACCATATGCCAGAGAACCCATGTGAGGCTTCCCACAAAGGTCCCAACATCCAAATGTTGAGGGATTTCTGGTGTAATGATAAGCTGCTTTCTTGTCCTACAAATTAAGGGCATACATTGCACTCTTTGTTCATTGTATTTACACAGACACACAGATTCAATACATAGCTACATATATCATATCCTGCAACACTCAATAAACTATATATCAAACCTCTACCCGCAAGCGAACGAAGTTTGCATCCATTCTTTATCTGTTTTTCTTTTTTAAATTTAGTAACCTATGTAAGAGAGAGCCACGTTTGTTTTTTTTTTTTAAATAATAACAAAAGATTTTTTTTTTGTCTAAATCACCTATTTTCAGAGTTCATACTCAACTTTAATTAATCCTATTTGACTTGATCATGGCTATAAAAGTGATAAAAATTCTCTCTAACAATATATATATACATATATATATAAATGTATGAAGGGGAGGGGACAATCAAAATTACAAAAAGATATTCACTTATTATTATATAAAATTGGATAATTTAGTTATTTATTAATAAAAATAATATAATTATTTAAAATATAATTTTAATTTAATTGAAAATATATTTCCTATTCTAATTAGGGTAGTTTCTATTTTATCTCTAATAAAAATTATATTAATTAAAATGTAATTTTAATTTAATTAAAAGTATGTTTCCTATTTTCATTATGTTTACTTCTATTTTATCTCTAACAAAAATTAAATTAGTTAAAATTTTATTTGTAAATTTTTTGAAAATATATATTTCTATTTCAATTAGGTATTTTATCTAATATAAATCAAATTAGATGATAGAATTTTATAAGTCTTATGAAAATTTATTAAGTAAACAATTGAAATCAAAATTAGTAAATTTTATAAAATAATTAATTATGAAAAAATAATAACTTCAAAAATTTTAAAAGATTGTTGTATAATTATTTGAATAAAAAATCTAGAAAGAACATAATAAATTATTATATTACGACCCTATCAAGTTTATAAAATTAGATTATTATTTAGATAAAAATATTGAAAGATTGTTGTATAATTGTTCAAATAGAAAATTTATTAAATTTTTAATAAATTATTATATTATAGCGTGACTCTATCAATATTGAAAAATTAGATTATCATATAAGTTAAAAAAAAATACTCTTATTGTTTTTAAAAACTTATTAAGTTAAATTTTTCTAAGTAAGGAATTAAAATTAAATTAATGAAAATTTTTATTTATCTTGCATCTATAATTATATTTTAAAAAAATAGCACATAATTTGTTTGATAATAGTATTTTTGTTATATAAAAAAATAATATAATTATCATTTATTAATATTTTTTAAATTTTTATTAAAAAAATAACAAATAATTTCTTATTATCGTATAATTGATTATGACTATAATATTTTTATATAAAATTAATACTAGGGTTGAAAAAATAATTATAAAAAATATTAAAGTAATATTATATAATTATTTAAATAAATGACTTATCAAAATTTTATAAATTACAATTATATTAAATTGTTATATTAATATATAACATTTTTTCTTTTTGTTAAAAAATTATTTAATTAAATAACAATAATATTAAAGTATATATTTAATAATTTCTTTTCCATCATGAGTCTATAAAAAAAATTTGTTCACGTGCAAAACACTTGATTATTTACTAGTATATATATATATATTTATATAAGCCTAAAAGCAACTAATTAACCCACATCCAATAATATTTTTAGGAAGCAAACACGCAAGAAGTCTCAGAAAGATAATGACATTTTTAATATCTTAATATTAAGAGATAATATAACTTTATTTTTAGATATCTTAAATTATGTTTCCAATGATTATAGCCAAATAGCGAAAGGCATACAAAATTATTATTTGGTCCAAATTCAATTAAAAAATCTGTTGTATATGTAAATAAATTTAAATACAATTTAATACCCAGAGATCTAACAAGAATATATATATTTATATCAAATATTTTAGAGCAATTTCTTTTTTCAAATCCCACTAAACTTTAACTAATTCGATTGCATAATAAAAAAACACTTACAAATTTAATTTAATCTTTTGTATATATTTTAATTTAAAAATATTTTAAATTCAAAATGTTTTTCTCTAATTTTCCACCCAAAAAAAATGATAAACAGGAAGCAATACAAATTAAAAAGTAAAGAGAAAACAAGAGAACAATATATGGAGCGGTGGACCAGGCAAAATCATAAAGATTAAAAAAATGTGAATAATTAAAAACAAGATATAAAATGTGTTGGTTGGTTGGATTTGGGGACTATAGAAGAAAACAAACAATCTAATCTTTTCAGCAATGGCAATATTCTTTTTTTCCTCATTAATCTTGTTGTCCCATTTGATGGTTGCATGCATTAGATTTTGATCCTTTAGAAGAAAAGAGGACCAATATCTAATCTTTTTCTTTTAATATAGATATAGAATTCTTCTTCCCTCATCTATTGTCTTGTCCCTCTCGAAAAGTGGGCTGTATCCTTTCTTTTAATTTCTTTGTTCTTTCCTCACACAAATTATTGATGAACCTTCATCCCAATTCTGCACAGAGAACCAGAATAAAGAATTCAATACTCACCGGCTAAGAAATTCAGAAAAAGAAAGCCAAAAAAATATTAAAATGTCAATTTGTGGATGATTAAAAAAGTTTCGTGCATCTTTAATTAGCTTAACATATATCATTAGCTTTGTACTCCCTTTACGGCCTAATGGATCAAGTGATTTATATTGTAAGGTAAGGTCATGAGTTCAATCTCCTACTCCCCTCTCAGTTGTTAAAATATATATATATATATATATATATATATATAGCTTTGGCTGTTTCTTTCAATTTTTTTTATAATTAGTCCAAAACATTTTTGTAATTTAAAAACTATAAATTTATATTTTTTATCTAATTTTTTTAAAATATAATCAAAACTAAATATATAAAATTACTTCATACAATAGTTTTAAAACTAAATACATAAAATTACTTCATACAATAGTTTTACTTATTTATTTTAAAATATAAATAAAATAAACTAATTTAAATTCATGAATTATACAATATTCATAAAATAAAAATGATAGATTAATATAATGCTTTTATAGCTTCAGGTTTTCTTTTAGCCCTTCAAACAATAAGTTGTGATGGGTGATTGGGAAATTTTTATCCATATTCATTCAAATTATTGCATTTAATAGTTAAATGTATGTCACAAAAATTAAATATTTTATATTGAGTTAATAAAAATAAAAAAATATATTCTTTCAAAAAAGTAAAAAAAAAAAAAATATATATATATATATGTACATATATACTCTATATATCGTTCAATGTGATGCACTGGCATAAACAAGAATTTTGCTTGTCAGAAATTGCAAATGGAATGCGAAGAGTAGAAAAGGGGCCAACTTATGCTAAACCCAGTTCTGTGAAAGAGTCCAAACTTCCTTCTCCTCTGGACCCGTACCAGATGGGTCACCTAAAATAAAGGCCTAGGCTCAGTTTTTTTTTCTTTTGTATTTACATAACATTATATTTACAAATGGCGTTTACAGAAGATCAAATTAAGACATGCAAAAAAAATTTTAATCCCAATACTAATGGAATAAAAGTGTGTCGGGGATGCTAAACATTGCATGAGTGATCCAAGGTTAAAGGCCATTCGAAAGATTATCTTAATTGAGATATGCTACAATTAAGCTACCAACTGCTAGAGTATTGAGAGGACAACAATGTGTGGACTTGCTAATTTTAAATTTGTGTCCGACCAATCTTTTTAATTTAGAAATGATCATTAAAATGCTGAAGATTAAACGTAGAAAATCTTCTTAGAATTGTTAATGAACGCAAAATATTTGGTAGTTAACTTCTCATCTTTATGATCATCACGGATTCATCAAATTTCAATATCATGGACCGTAATAAGCATTTCTGCTAAAATGAATTGTTGCTAGAGCCAAAAAAAAGAAAAAGAAAAAAAAACTAGTTTTCTTTGCATCTTTCTTGTCTTCTTCTAATATTTCTTTGGAAGGAGAAGCTCCCGTAACACCAGCACCAAACAGAAGAGACCAGCCAACATTAAATAGCTCCAATCCATTTCACTTCTTGCCCAAAAAAATCTTCCTTTTGTGCAGATATCTAATGGCTGTGAAGGGCACACCATAGAGATGTGCCTAAATCTTCTAACAAGCAAACAGTGGTAATTTTCTCATGCTCATTTTGACGTCTATGTTGAAAGGTTTGTTCGATCGAATGTTAAAAAATTTCTTCACTGTGACAATAATGAGGACCAAACTTCGTCCAAAATTTGGGCTTGGAATTTAATGCATGTTATGATTTTCCAAGTTACCTTGTTTTGTCCATGATTGCAAGCAACCAAATTTTGCATTACATGATGGAGCTCATGTTGGTAGAGAGTAGGGTCTTGCAGGGCAATTTGTATGGCCGGACAGATCATCCGCGAGATTCATGTCTATAGTGGGACATTTAGACAGGCGAGTAGAGCTACAATTGGGAACATTAAACATGGAAAAGAAACATATATATCACTGGCTTTCATGGCTGCTAAATTGTCTTATGAATGAAGCCTTCATCAGAACCATAGTAAGAAAGCATTGGAAAGTAAGCAAGTGTAATGATACTACAATTTAATGCTTCTAGCCCCACTTTTTAATTTAGTAATTTATGTTCTAATATTCTTATCTATTTTGGGTTTATTACACCCTAATGGACAGAATATATTGATGAACCATCAACTCTGGCCTTCGTGCTCTAAGGATCAACCTCAGATCCTAATGCAATTGTTGTCTCATTTAGAGGCACTAGCCCTTTTGAGGCATGTGGTTGTACTCAAATTTTTATATTTCATGGTACGAGTTTGAAGGGATTGGTAAAATCCATCGCGACTTCATGAAAGCTCTTAACCTAACAAAATATAACTAGTTTGAAAATATTGAAAGAGACCGATAAAATATATGATTTCCAAAAAAGAATAATGCAAAATTTATATTTTAATTTAATTTTAACATTATGTGTAGTAAAATATTTTTAATTTGTGTGAAACGTGATATATGTGTTGATTTTTATATAATTCTTTGATTAAAAAGCAATTAAATGCTAATTATATTTTGAATAATATTTATTGTCGCTACAAGAGCGATTTTCTAATTTTACTTTTCTCATTTATTAGCATGTAGACACATGTACGTAATTTAAAAAAAAATTGTCCCCTCATGACCTGCTACAAAGTATTTATATTTGTAATTATATTTCTAATTTCTCAAGGACACTAAACATAGACTCGCGTGCTCTGCACATAACTTCCAAAGGCTGAGCTTTAGGTATGGTAAGGCCTGTTCCTTCACACATGTCCAATAGCTCATCACTTGGTCTTCGCCATTCAAAGCATTGAATTAATGCAGCTAATGCCAAACTCACCACTTTAATTGCAAGGCCAGCTCCAGGACAAGCCCTTCTCCCCACCCCAAATGGAATCAATTTATACGCCTCTGTGTCTGAACCTTCAAATCTTTCTGGCCTGAAACTTGTGGGGTCTTCCCACACCATGGGGTCTCTATGAATAGCCCATGCATTAATCAATAGCATTGTTCCTCGCGGTACATCGTAGCCACCAATGACGCAATCTTCTGATGATTCATGTGGCAGTAGAAGCGGCGCTGCTGGATACAGTCGAAATGTCTCACTTATGATGCTCTGCAAATATGGCAGCTTGGGATAATCAGACTCATCTACCAATCTATCTTGACCAACAATTTTGTCTAGCTCTGCTCTAGATTTCTTCAACACTTCGGGATGGTTAGCCAAAAGTGACAGAGCCCATTCTAGTGTTACTGCTGATGTATCCGTGCCTGCAGCTAGCAGTGTCTGCATAAAGAAATAAGTTTGTTAAAGTTCTGCATATATGACAAAAATGGGTTGTATGGCCTTGCATATGGCAATAAACATACAAAGCTTACCTGTATGATGCCTTTGATGATTGCATCAGAATAGGTATCTGGTTCAGATTCTTGTAAAGATAGCATATTGTCAATTATTGTTTTAATATTCTTTCCTTCTCCTTCTCCATGTGAGGAAAAATTGTTGTTGTTCCGATGCTCATCTATCAGACTTTGGCAAAAGTCATCATTCTTTTTCTTCAATCTAAGCATTTTTTTCTCTACTCCCTGGTAATCAATCCATCGTAGAAACGGCAGAAAATCCCCTGGATTTGATGCTCCACTAATTTCAACATTCTCCCTTATAATTTCACGAAAGCGCTTAGCCTCTTCCAAATTCTCTACTCCTGATCCAAAATACCGCTTCCCTGAAATTATCCTCATAATGATGTTAAAGGACAATTCTGATAGCCTCGACTTCATCTCCACTTTGGAAAAACTTGTGCGCGAATTTTCGAATAAACCTCTAACCAAGATTCTAACTTCTTTCTGTCTGATACTCAGATACATATTGAGTCTATTCGTTGAGAAAATTTCAAGTGCAGAAATACGACGGAGGTTGCGCCAATGATGGCCGTAAGCAGAAGCGCCTATTGTTGTGTAGTTATAATGCAGGTGTTTTCCAGCCAAATTTCGAGGCCGATTGGCAAAGATAAGGTCGTTTTTATTGAAGCACTCTTCAACTAACGTCGGGGATGATACGATGAGGACCTTGCGCCAACCGAATGAAAGGAACAAGACTGGACCATACGTATTTGATTGGTTTTGCAATGTTCTGTGCACAGGTTCTTTTATGAGATGTAGATGGCCAATTATGGGAAGTGAAGTTGGGCTTGGAGGGAGGTTTCTGTACTTGATTGTTTTTAGTGAAAAGAGTTTTGAGACAAGAAAGATCAAGGAAATGGTGAAAAGGATGTAAAACCATGTCACAGGTTCCATGCTGGGTATGTAAGAACTTATGTATGACTGAGGACTCTATATAGCAGTAAAGGGATGTTGATGTCCAACAAACTCTGAAATATGGGTCTTCCACTATCACTTGCTATCCTCGTTTATTTAAGGAGTAAACTCGTATCTCTTGAATTATAAATTCAAAAAAGCCTCTACTGTACCTAGCCTAAGAAGAATAAAAAAAAAAAAAAGCCACGAGACCAGCAAAAAAAATAAATTGTCAGTTGACTAGCCAAATAGCCAAAGATGTCAAATTAAGCCAATTTCAGAACACAAACCAGGCAGCCTATAAATTATAAGTTGAATCAAGCCACGAGACCAGCGAAAAAAAAATCCCAATTACGTATAGAGTACACTTTTAATTTGTTAGAAGATAAAGAAAACTGGTTCAATGGTCACATTTATATACAGCAGATCAAAATTAGTTTTTCTTTAATGACAATAAATTAAATTCTATTATTATTGATGTGTAAAATTAATTTTCATTTATATTTTTTTTAAAATTATTATTATGTGTAAAATTAATTTTCATTTATATTTTTTTAAAATTATTATTATTATTATGAAATTTACAAATTTTAATTAAATTAAATTTGATGGTGTGTTTGATGATGATCAATTAGATATATTATTAAAATTCCTACTCTTGTAATGATACCAATATTATTCTGAATTCAAGCTGTTTTTATATTATTTTTTTACATAACAATTAATATATATTGTTAGTGTTAACATGGTTGAAAATTTATTTTTATCATTGCTATCTAAAGTTTAGTGGCTCTAACTGATTCGCTTCGTAGGACCATAATAGATATAAAAGTCTTTGAGAGACTAATTTAATGAGAATGTTAAAACTAAGACATCATTTGAGTGAGTACAATCCTCTATCCACTATCTATATATTGATTCTAATATTTGTTGATTTATGGTTGAGAAATTTTTATATATTTTAAAAGCATATTATATTTAATGGTTGAATTTATAATATATAAATATGTAACTTTACTTAGTTAATTAAATATAAAATATCAAAAATATGTAATATAATATATTTATATATATATATTAAATGCTGAACGCTGAAGTCATTAATTTAGTTAAAAATTTGACAAGTATTCTTTTTTATAATTCAATATTCACCCTTAAAGGATTATATGTTAAATTATTAAAATTTACAATATTTTTTAATAAAAAATATAAAAAATCTTATTTTATAATACACATATTCTCTTTTATGTAAGACGTTTTAATTCCATTACATCTAAAATATTACTCTTTTTTCATTAAAAAATGTCTTTCATCTTAACTAAAATATCTATTTTTTTTACTATTTTCTATTTTCTATTTTATTTTATTTTTTCACTTATTATTATTATACATATTAAAAATATATTTTTAATAAAAATAATAAAATAAATTTATTTTAATAATTTTTAAATATTTTTTTTCATGTTTGTATTTAATTGAAATTTGGTTTTAATTTATTAAAATTATGTAATTATTTATTATAAGATATGTATATTATTCTAGATTAAATAAAAAAAAATTTGTTAGCTGAAGGAGGAGAATTTTACTATAGATAAAGTGGGCAAGGGGCTACTCCAACGTCCAACCCAACACCACCAGCATCAGCATGCCTCAAAAAGAGAAGTATGACCATTGAGCCAATCCAAAGCCGCCATTAATTGAATCTGCCTAATAATGAACATAGGATTATTCTAAGTATAATGAACGTAGAATAATGAATCTCCCTAATAATGAACGTAGAACCTGCCTAATAATGTGGGATAATTAATTATTCTAAGTCAATTCACAGCTTCATTAATCAAACTGGATCTTGATTATTAGTATTATTAAATCTTGATTATATACATATATGAGTAATGCTAAACCGTATAAAAAAATTGAGTCTGCCAGCCAATTCAAAGTCGCCACTAATTGAATCTGCCTGATAATGAACATAGGATTATTGTAAGTATAATGAACGTGGAATCTGCCTAATAATGTGGGATAATTAATTATTCTAAATATTTTTTTTTAATTTTTGAAAAGGGATTATTCTAAGTATAATGAACGTTCTCTCAAAAAAAAAATATAATGAACGTAGAATCTGCCAAATAATGTGGGATAATTAATTATCCTAAGTCAAATCACAGCTTGTACATCAAGGCATGATATCTTAAAAAATAAAAAAATATATATATACACACTAATAAATAATCACGTGTTTCACACATAAATAAAAAATTTATTTAACTCGTGATGTATAGTAAATAAATAATTAAACATATTATTACTGTTATTATTATTAAATAAAAGTTCTAAAAATAATAATAATAATAATGTTATTTATTTATATAACAATTTAATATTAACTTATTATTGTTATAATTTGTTACAATTTTTATAAATTTTTTATTTAAATAATTATATGATATTACTTCAATATTTTTTATAATTAATTTTTATCAACTCTAAAACTGATTTCATATAAAAAATATATTATGGTCCTAATTAATCATAAGATAATAAAAATCATTAATTATTTGTTAATAAAAAATTTAAAATAATAAAAGTTATATTTTTTTATATAACAATTTAAATATTATAACCCCATTAAACTTATAATTTATTACAATTAAGTTTTTATTTGAGCTATGAAACTTTATTTTTTTAATATTTTTAATATTAATACTTTTATTTACACAAAAATTAATTTAATATAATTTTTAAGTTAAACTAATAATTAAATGATAAATATTAATTAATTTAGTTTTAACTATTTTTTCTTAAATTTTATAAAAACATCTAAAACTGATAATTATACTACTTTTCTTACAAATATACTTTCAAACAAATTATATGCTCTATTTTTTATTTATTAATTTTTAACTTATAAAAATATCTACTTTTAAAACAAATTATATACTTTTCCTATTTTCATAAAATTTATTAATTTTTATTTTAATTATTTACTTATTAATTTTAATATAATAAGACTTATAAAATTATGTAATCTAATTTGATTTATATTAGATAAAATATAAATAGACCTAATTAAAATAGAAAAATATATATTTTTATCAAAAGT
>CATIWM010205009.1:0-17954 GCA_949671775.1 Mallotus repandus | reverse complement strand
TGGTCGCGGGCTTGGGCCGGACTGAATGGAAAGTGGGCCTTGACAGCTCTGAACTTCCAAATATGGCCTAAATGACATTAAATTCACAAAATTAAGCCCAATAACAAAAACAAAGGTTATTATTGAATAATACACTGAATTAAAATAAAATACATAATAATAAAATTATAAACATAGATATTATAATAAAACTGACATAAAAATATATATATAAATATGAGTTATCACTAACTAGGTTCATATTCAACACTTTAACAGGTAGAAGGCCCTCTAGCACATTTGTGATGGGGCATGGTAGGTGATTGGACACTTGAGGCTTGTCCTTCACAAGTCCTCCTTCAAGGCCAAAAGTGCCAATTTATTCTATATCCTCAAGATCTTGAGCAAGTTCCTCATCGATTCCTTTATTTTCATCCTTTTACAACCATTTCTCTTCGATATTCTTGAATTGTTTAGTGTTTTTGAGAAAGATTTCATCAAAAAGAGAGGAAGGAATTGAGTCTTAGTTAGTTGTGTTTATGTGAAGATGGGTGGCTGACCTAGTTATTACTCCCTCTATGCAAATGCTCCTACTAACACTATCATTAATCAACCATAAGAGCCATTGAAGCCACCTTCCCAATTCAACATCTATCTTGTCTTTAATGTAATGAAGCAAGAAGAGGTCATCAAAGGAGCTTACTTCATTGCTTAAGCCCTTAGAATGAATGGAGTAGGTAATGAACCTATGAATATACCATAAGGCCTTAAAAGAAAGAAAAGAGGATTTAAAGTGTTCCACCATAAAAGGTTTAACACTAGGTTTGGATTTGTTAATTTAAAAGGTATGGGGTGACCAAAGAGTGTTTGATTGAAGAAGCCCCCTTGTTTAAACCCAAACAACCCATCAAATTCTTGGGCAATTAGAAAGTGTTCTCTACCCCCTCCTTTAAATCTCATGCTATAGAGAGGGTTTTGGTCATCAACATAAATTTGTACAATTAAAATTTCATTCTTAGATTTCTTTATGAAAAGAGTTGTTCAACTTTTCCTTTAAAGAAACTTTTCTCTAATAGAAAATTGCTCAATTTTTCATACCAAGCTCTAGGATCTTGCTTCAATACATACAATGCCTTAAAAAGTTTTAAAATATGATTAGAAAAATTAAAATTTTTCCCTAAGGTTGTTCAACATATACCTCCTCTTGTATAAAACCATTTAGAAATGTACTTTTCACATCCATTTGGTAAAGTTTAAAGTTTATATATGATGCAAATGCAAGTAATATTCTAATGGCCTCTAGCCTTGTAACGAGGGTAAAGGTTTCATTATAATTAGTGCCTTCTTCTCGATTATAAACTTTGGCCACCAACCTAGCTTTGTTCCTAGTTATGATGCCTTGTTCATTCATCTTATTTCTAAACACCCACTTGGTGCTTATAATAGGATGATTTTAGGCCTATGAACTAAATCCCAAACTTTATTTCTCTCAAATTGATTGAGTTCTTCTTGTATAGTAAGGACCCAAAACTCATCACATAAAGCAACATAAACATTTTTAGGTTCAATTTAACAGATGAAGGCTAAATTAACAGTGGATTTTAAATAAAATCTAATGGTTATCCCCCTTGAAGTGTCACCGATAATGAGGTCCTTTGGGTGTGTTGTCTAAAATTGCCACTTCTTTAGTAGTTTATCGTTCAAAGTGAGTTGAGGCACCTCTTCACTATCTTTCTTGTTAGGATCATCAATCTCTAAAGGTTTGTTGACATTCTCTTCTTCAAGATTCCTTTCTATAAAGTCCTCTACAACATTGTCAACACTAACAAAATCCTTTCTAAGATCAAATGGGTTAGATTTATAAAAAACAACATGCATGGACTCTTCAACTTCTAGAGTTTTCTTATTAAAGATTCTATATGCTTTGATAGAGGTGGAATAGCCGAGGAATATTCCTTCATTAGCTTTGAAGTCAAATTTTTCAAGGTTGTCCTTGATGATAAAAAGCATTTGCAACCAAATACTTTTGGATATAACATCTTAGGTTTTCTATTATTCCAAAGCTCATAAAAGGTTTTGTTTAAAAGATGCTTTTGAAAACTGTATTAGAAATGTAACAACTGGTATTGACGGCCTTCACCCAAAAATATAGTGGCAAGCTATATTCATAAAGCATAGTTCTAGCCATATCTACTAAAGTCCTATTTTTTCTTTCAACTACCCCATTTTGTTAAGGAGTTCTAGGAGAATAATAGTTATGAAAAATGTCATTTTCATTATAATAGTTTTTGAAAAAATCATTTTCAAATTCGGTTCCATGGTCACTCCTTATAGAAGAAATTCAAAAGCCTTTTTCTTTTTACAAAACTTTGAAAACCTTTAAAAGCATTATTTTTATGAGCTAAGAAACATACCTAAGTAAATCTAGAATAATTATCAACAAGCATAAATACATAATGCATTCCAGCTAAGCTAGCACTCTAGTAGGTCCAAATAAGTTCATATGAATTAACTGTAGTGGCATAGAAGTTGACACTTTATTTTTGAGCTTGAAGGAGGACTTAATTTTCTTTCCTTTTTAACAAACATCAAAAATTTTATCCTTTGTGAACTTGAGTTTGGGCAAACCATCCACAAGCTCATTCTTACTAAGTTCATTTAAAAGCTTAAAATTTTCATGTCCTAGTCTTCTATGCGAAGTCCATATGTCATAGGAAATAGACATTAGACATTAGACATTTGATGTCTTTGTTATCAATTTTATTCAAGTCCATAACATAGAAATTTTCAACTCTTTCACCACTAAAGAATACTTTATCATCTTCTAAGCTATTAATAAAGTAATTTTTAGGATAGAAACTGATTTTATTTCCCATATCATATAGTTGACTTTTATTAAGTAAATTATGTTTCAAACCATCAACTAATAAAACATGATGAATAGAGAGGGTTTGAGCGTCCAATAATCTTCCATTTAGCATTGTCCCCAAAGATGACATTTCCTATACCCTTAGCTTCAAGGTATTATTGGCTTTTAGCTTTTATGGACTTCAAGCATACCTACAATAACAAATTCAAACACCTTGTTTAGCCCAAACCTTCATTAGTCTAGGTTGGTTAGTTTCAAAGTAATCCAAGGGCATCAATTACAAGTATAATCTTCTATAGAAGCATATATTGCTAGTGTGGCCTTAGGTCATGTAATAAAAATATCTAACATTTACAAACCTATTCTTTTTAGGTGCATGATGGTGTCTTATATTAGCATATTGCACATTTTTCTTATGATTTGCATATCTTTCAAATTGTGTATGGAAGTTTTGTAAGTACATCCTAGTTTATTTGTGAGTTCTAGGATTCATGTAAAACATATATTCACAAGATTGTGTGTGATGTGGTTGTGAGGCATGCTTTGAAGTGTTTCATCTAGTATGCATGAAAGCATGCTTAGGTTGAGGTCTTTTGGCTTGTGCCTTGGACCTTTGAGACATGAAAGGTTAAGTTTTAGTAGACTTAACATTGACTCTTGGTGATTAAGACTTCTTAGTTTTTAGAGCTTGAGTCTCACCATGTTGAGAAGAAAAAGAAGAGGAATTACATGTGGTTTTAACAAATTTAATGTGTGATGATGATGATGAGAAGACTCCATGAGAGTAACCAAGTCCATAGGGGTTACCATAGAGCTTTTGGGATTCAAGAAGACTATCAAAAGTCTTTTTCCCTTTTCTAAATTTAGAAATGAAATTTCTTAAATCTAGAATTTCTTTTGAAAGCTTTTGATTTTTATCTTTTGTTTTCTCAAATTCAATTTTCATTAAAGTAGAGTTTTTTAAATCACTAGCTAATTTTTCATTTGATAAATTAATTTTTGAAATTTCATTTTTTAAATCTCTTAAACTTTTTAAATAGTTTTGAGAGCTCATGTTTGTAGAGTTTTTTCTTATAAAGTAAGTTCTTACATTTACGCATGAGTTTGCTCATAATAGAGCTTTCATTATCATCATCACCATCACCCATCACTATCACAATCATCACAATAAGAGTAAGAAGTAGAGGGTACCTCATTATTGTCCTCAAGTGCCATGAACCAAAGGTTTTTTACTTCTTGTTGCTCCTATTCTTTTTTAGAATCGGAGGAGTCATCTCAAAAGGTTTTGAATGCTTTCTTCTTTTCCTTTGCTCATTTGCTCTTGAATTTCAACTTTGGGCACTCACTTTCTAATGTGTCTTAATTTTTTGCATTCATAACAAGCCACCTCCTTGTTCTTCTTACTTTTAAAATTTTTGTTATCTCTTGGCCTTGAGAAGGTTTTTCTTTTCTGGAATTTCTTAAAGCTTCTAGTGATCTTTGCAATTTCATCATTCTCTTCACTAGAGTCAACAAGGTTCTCATTATCACTAGTTTTTTATGAGGCCTTCAAAGCAATTACTTTCTTCTTTTCTTCTTTGACATCCTTCTCATCCTTTCTTTTCCTCAAGGTGAGCTCATGTGTAAAAAGCTTCCCAATGAGAATATCAGTGGAAAGCTTTAGGAGATTGTGAGCTTCTTCAATTGAAGTGACTCTAGATTCCCAATCCTTCTTAGGTAGGATTCTTAGAATCTTAGTGTTCACTTCCTCCTTATAGTAGAATTTTCTAAGCTTTTTGAGAGTGGTGAGAAGAGAATTGAGGTAGTTTTTCATTTTAGTGATTGACTCTTGAGGTTTCATCTTGAAGATTTCATACTCATAAACATAGAGTTCAACCTTCTTACTTTTAACTTGAATGTTTCCTTTATAATGGTTCTTAAGAGTCTCTTAAATTTATTTTATGGATTGATAATGTTGAACCTTGCCTCCTTATTTTTTTGACATTGAGGCAAGTAAGATAGTCATGCCTTTTTTTTCCTTGTAGTTTTCTTCTTTTTGATCATTTGACCATTAACTTCTTGTAAGAGTGACTTCAACATCATTAATGATACCTTTTGGAGGCTCCCAACCTTTTAGCAATATATCCCATAGCCTTTTTAGGTCATTATCTAAATTTAACTCTATTTTAAACTTTCAATGTGGATTGTCACTACTATCAAAGAATAGTCTAAGAGAAGAAAAGTTTAGTGGTTACTCCCCACAATCTAATCTTCTTGTAATTAAGTGTCAAGAAGTTAAGCTCTGATACTAATTGTAAGTGTTCCTAGGGGGTGAATAGGGATTAAAAAATTTAAATGTAATTAGAAGCAAATTAAAATAAGAATTAGGATATGAAGAGAAATTGACACAAGTGTTTAAGGATTAATTTTCATTACCAACACTTGTCTTACTTCATAAATGAACCTTCAGCACTTGTATTTATATTAGAGATTAAAATGTTGCTATTATAGTGCATTTAATTCATCTTCAACTTTCACCAAGCTTCATTTTATGTTTTTAGCTTTTTGTAGGAAATAAGTTACTCACGATCGTGAAGGCATGGTCATGATCCTAATCCTTGATAAACTAGCCATTGGACACTAATATTACCATTGTGTCTCTGTTTAAGGGTGTGTCACAATCGAGTAATGATCATGAGAGCAGATCATGAATGTCTCAGGTTGTCAAGACTTTATAGACTACTGAAAGTCATGAGCTGAATTTGTGATCATAATCTGGATGCCCTTTATCACAATCAACTCTCGATCTTGAGGGGAACTTGTGAGTGGTGTAGGCAATCTTGTCTTCATAGGTTGCTTGTCATCACAGTCTGGGCTTGAGGTCACAATTTGTATCCTTTGTCACAATCAGCTCCTGATTATAAGGGTAGATCATGAGCGGTCCAAATTGCTTTGAGGAATGAAGTCTCCTTCAGTATTCAACTTGTGAGCACCGATCCCAATCATGATGGGTGCTCATAAGGGACACAAAATGGGTTATTTTGAGTTGAAGTTGATGTAGATTATTTCTCATTTGTTTCTTGGTGTTTGGTCATGCTCCAAGAGACTTTGGATTCATATTTTGATGCTTTAAGGAAGTTTTGAGTGCCTTGAACATCTTCAGCTTCTCTTGACATAAAGATTAAGTCTAAAAATACATTTAATAAAGATAATTAGTTTAATTAAATTAAAGGTAAAGGTGCATTTTTGCCCCTCATATTTTGCCCGAGGAGCAAATATGCCCCCTTTCTTATTTTTAGCTCAAATAAGTTAGGTTTATGCTCAAAACGTGTATTTAAGACCCTCATGTTGACATGGAATAAACAAAAATGAGGGAGCATTAACGAATGGTTGATATAGCAAACATTTGACCCATGTAAACCCATTCAAACCCTCATCTCTGTTATACCCAAAAAAAACCTTAAAATATTAAACCAAAAATAAAGACCTTCCTTCACCCCTACCCAATTCAACTGTCAGCACCCTCTACCATCTAACCACCATTTGCATCACTGCAACTAGCTACTCCACTCACTGACGATAAAGTTACCAAGATCCCATGCCAACGAAAAACTCCACTACCCACTTGTATGTCTTTAAACATAACATCATCACCAAAGCCTTCTTCTCCTTTGTTTTGATACCAATTAATGACAATGGAAGCAATAAGGTTGTTATTAGTTATGCTGTGATCACATTCATGCGGGTTTTTATTTCATCGTTGTTTGGTATGTTTACCACCCTTATAGCTACTACCCTTGGCGTTCAACATCACGTTTGGGCTACGCTTTTCATAACTATAGAGCTTGTCTTTGTGTTTGTTTTCTTGTTTGGTTTGATTACTGATTTTTTGGGTGGTGCTAGTTTGGGTTGAGATTTATTTGACATGAAAATTAACGATAATGTTTATGGGCAGTGCTAGTTTTTGCTATTTTGCAATAGAAGTTGGTTTCTAGGGCCAAAGCTGAAGCAGCAATAAAGGCTTGTTGCTGAAGCATAAATTTCATAATTTGAGCAATGAAACATTAGCAAACTTCCTTTTTGGAGAAATAAAGCTCAGTTGGAAACAGAGAACTCAGATAGCATATGGGATTGGAAGAAGACTTGTGTACCTACACGAAGAATGCATCACTCAAATCATCCATTGAGATATAAAGCCTTAAAACATTCTGCTTGACGAGTATTATGATGCCAAGATTGTTGATTTCAGATTAGCAAAGCTTTTATCACTGGATCAAAGTAAAACATTCACTACTATTAGAGGAACCAAAGGGTATGTAGCACCATACTAGTTCAGGAACATTCCAGTTACAATCAAGGCAGATGTGTACAATTTTAGTGTCGTACTGCTAGAGATTATCTGTTGTCGAAGATGTGTTGATTCATATATGAGTTGTGAGAGAGCAATTCCAACTGATTGGGCTTATGATTATTATACAGCAGGAAAAATAAATGCTCTCATTGAACATGAAGAGGAGGCCATGAATGATATGAAAAAGGTCGAGAGGTTTTTTATGGTTGCAATTTGGTGCATTTAAGAAGACCCCAATTTAAGAACAACTATAAAGATGGTAATTTTAATGCTTAAAGGAATTATTCAAGTTATTGTTCCTCTATGCCTAAGCCCATTGAGCGCAGTTAGTTATAGCTTGCTCTCAAGCCTTTTATCCTTTTGAATTCTATGTAAGTTTAGTATATGATTTCACATTGTAGTCATAGTGTTTACTTATGGTTGTATCGAGTCAATAAAGCTCCTTCCAATAGTGTCAGTTATGCATGTGAGTTGTTGATATTATTTTTTTCATATTTATTTTGTATCATTCTTTTCTAATTTTCCTATGATAGTTAATTGATGGGTGATGTTAATTTTAAGGTAATGATGTTATTAACGAGAATGATGGTGTTGTATGGTGGTGGTGGTTTTGGGCGGTGGTGATTTTCCGGTGGTAATGGTGGTGTTGATGGGTTGTGGTTGGTGGTAATGTTGTGGTGGATGCTCACAAATTGTTTGATTGAATGCCTGAAAGGAAAGAGGGACTACAATGATTTTGGGGGTACGTAATGCAACGGACGGTTTTCATAAGCGAAGCATATGGGCTCCATTCCTTTTTGCATGGCTGCCACGTCAAAGGCAAAAGTAATGACAGTCCATTTGAATTTCACTTCATCGTTTATAAGGGGCTTAAATGCACGTTTTGAGCATAAACCTAATTTATTTGGGCTAAAAATAAGAAAGGAGCATATATGCTCCTCGAACAAAACATAAAGGGCAAAAATGCAGTTTTACCCTTAAATTAATTGTCAAGATCAAAACTTAGAGATTGATTATGTAAGTGATCAACAAATTCCTTATTCCACAAGAATTGAATTCTTTTTGTCCTAAATGCACTTGCATTCTCTACATCCATCAAGGGTTCAAGGTACTTTTCTCACTCCTTGTTCTTTATTCTGCTTACTTAATCTCTCCATTACCTTTATTTCTATTATTTCTTCCTTTGGCATCAAAATGAAAATGGGACAGAAGGCCCACTCTTTATTAGATTTTGTGTGCACGTCTATGTATCAGTTAAGAGTCATGCAATCAGTTTGTGGGGGAAATTTTTTTTTTTTTTTTTTTTTAACAATGGGGGAAATTCTTATTTATATCCAGATTATTGTACTGAATAGCTAAATGTATAACGTGTCAAACAATAGTTTGGTGCAATTTTCCCATTTGATTTCATTTAATATTCTTTCTTGTGGATATTTTTCATTCTAATTTTTTATGTTTCTTTATTCAACCATTGGTTTTGAAAGAACAAATATGAACAAAAATTATTGAATATCAATGCATAAAATGTGTCACTCTTCAATCCTACATTCACTTGTTACTTGCATATTAATTATTGCAGAAATTAAATTTGATTATACTGTAATGTTACCTGTTACAGAAAAAGATAAAAAGGAATGACATTTATATAATATATATATTTTTAAAAAATAAATTAGAAAAAGTAATTTGGAAATGAAGTGGAAATGACCATAGCTGTAAAGGAAAAGATAGAAAAATCACGAAGCACAGACAGTTTCACACAAGCATTAGATACATACAAGTAAATGTTCATTGTTTACAAATTAAAAAAACAAGAAATGATCCACAAGATCCCTCCTCAACAATCTAGTAACCAAATCACTCCTCCATGAAACCCCTTGTTCTCTGTGTCTGTATCCCTGTGCACAAACATAAACATTGATTATTAACAGATGACTATTTTCAGTAGTGATTCTGCATTTTGGACGTTTGGTTGAAATGTGCTGTTTCTCAATTTTTCAAGCCTAATACAAAAAGTCCAAATATATGTGGACCTAAAATGTCGAATTAATATGGCATTTTTAAAGGATCGGTTTAATTGGGCCAGAAACAAAACTTTACATCTGCCCTGCTTTTCGAACATCCCAACAAATCAGTAAGTACCGACAGAAATTTACGATAAGAGCGAAAACAGTCATCCTTGAAATTAAATTTACAAATCGGCCGAAGCATGACCATTGGATCTAGTCGGAATGTTTGTTACTGTGTACAAGCAAAGCATTCAAAATCTCATCATAAGAAAATATCTTACCATAATAAATAAAATGATGTTACAATTCATTGACACAACCGCAAAAAAAAGGAAGAAATAGTCCATGCCTAAATAGGTGATTCCACATTGAACTCTGAACTCGATGGATCGATCACAGCTAATAGATGTCGAGATTGAGATAAAATTCATGCACCAAAATGAACAATAGGCAGTACGCAAAGCTGTAAACAAATGAAGAACAAACCTGAGCAGTAGGAGAGAATTTGTAAAATTAAACGTCCTTGACAACAAGATCACCGTTAACGAACTCTCTGTAAGCAGCAACAGGCCATGAAAATCCTCTAAAGATCAAGCTACTGGCCAAAGGAACATCAATGATAATCTCCTTCATGGCAGGTTTCTTCTCGCCTCTTATAGCAATCAAGTAACTCCTACCAACCCACCCAATCCAACCAGCAATGTACAGGAACAAGATTCCAGGGGTTACGAACTCACCCCAGTGCCTCTGATCACCGCTCACTATCAAATGAGGAAGCCCGTCTGACCCACATAACAACCCTTGCTTTCCATAGTTATCGAACCTACGTTTTGTCTTCTCTATTGAAGCCTGGATTGCCAAAGCAGGTGCGCTATCAGGAGCATAAAGCTTTAGTGAGGATTCCAGTTTCTTGATTTGCTGCTTTTCACGTTTAGCAAATTGTTTTGATTCTTTGCATGGAGTCAAGCCAGAGATGTCAGCCACGGCTGGAAGTGGAGCTGATAGGAGAATGGAAGACAGTGCTAATGCTGCAGAGAATGCTTGAAGAGGCGACTTAGAGGAGTCTTTCTCTTGGGTTGTTGGAGTTTGAGAAGCTGAGCATACAATCACGGATGATCTTGGGGTTAACGAAGAGCCAAGTTTTGGCTTCAACATGGGTTTTGAGAGATTTGCAGGTATGGTAAGCGACATCTTTCTTTCCTTTTTCCTTTCCTATCTCTTCAGAAGTGCTTTAGAACAAAGATAAAAGAAGAAAGAAAAGAGGGAAGGAGTAGGAGATTAACTTGAAAGGATGCAGAGTGTGGAGATTTGGTTTTTAGATTCTGAGGAGAAGGCATTAGTGGTGGAAATGCAGAGTTTTTGTAGGATAAGATGAAAGGAGTAAGAGTCTGAGCTGGATTGTTGTCATTGGTTAGAAGCCGTAGGTCATGGCTTTTTAGATCCTCTATTTTATCTATTTTTATTTTGGATAAGAGATTTGTTAACATGTCCACTCTATTGCTTTGCATTTGCAGCTACTTAGTTCACATATCTACACGTGTAAACCTAATGGCTAAATTATTTTATAAAATTACAATCACACCCTTGAGGTTTGTTCTAATTCACTACCTACATTTTTTAAAATCAACTAAATGTCTCTTCAGATTTAATTTCATTAACTATTTCTTCTTCCGCTAATTAAATACCCTTTCAGGTTAACAATAAAAATATCAATCCTGAGGGGTATTTAGTTAATAGAAGGGTAAATAGTTAATCAAAACAAATATAAAAAATTATTAGTTGACTTTTAAAAATATAAGAACAGATTAGTGAGTTTAATCAAATCTTAGGTGACCGTAAATTTTTCCATTATTTTACATGTTTTTTCTTTATTTATTTATTTATTTTTGACAAAACCCAACTTTTAATCCCTTTACTTTATAATTTTTTTTCATTGAGCCTCTATCTTTTAATTTCATTTTATTGAATCCCTATGTTTTTTTTTCATTAAGTCCTAATATTTTTATTTTTTTTCTGCATTGATCTCTTCGTTAGAATTTCAGTTCCTATATTTAATACTATATCCAATTAAGTCCTTACAAATTATATTATGAATCTCTATATTCTTAAATTATACTCCTTAAATACTTACAATTTTTAGTTTTAATCAATCAAATCCTCATTTTCAAATTTTTTAAGTTAATTGTTAAAATCCTAAAATGCATATTCTTTTATTAGTTATCTAGTTAAAAATATAGATTATCAAATTCTAATAAATTTCTATAGATAAAAATGATTTTTCAAAGATAAATAATACCATTTTAATTTAAATATATAAATGACATACATTTTTATATTTTTTATTCAAAAATATTTTAGCTAGTTATTATTATTTGTATTTTATGATTTCACTAATTTAAAATTCTAATTAAATATGTAACTAATACAACTTTTGAACACATGATAAATTTAAATTTTAGATCATCATTAATTAAAATATAGAGATTTAATACATAAAATTATATTAACCAAATTTATTAACCAAATATTTTATAATTTATGTGACCTTGAATTAATTAAGATACAAGTGCTTTTATTTATTAAATTTATCAATCAATTAGCAAAAATATGAAAATATTTATACATTATTTAATATTTTTATAAGTAAATGACTTATGTAGAAGTTTTAATTCACCAAATTAAAAGTCTCAAATCATAATTAAATTATTTAAAGGTAAATTAGATGAGAAAATAATAAAAAATAATTATTTAGATTCTTAATAGTTTTATTAGATTGTTTTAGTGAAAAAAAATTAATGAAATTACCAATTTATTAATTAGGTATATAAATGTTGATGACTAATTAAAATATTTTATATTAAAATAGATAAAAAAAATTATCATATATATATTTAATTTAGATTTCTATTATTCATATTTTTAAAAATATTTTTTAAGATTATATATATCTTTTTATTAATAGAAATTTATTATAAATAAGTTACCTATTACCTATATTTTAACTATATGAGAAAAAATTAATGAAAGAATATGTATTTTAAGATTTTAACAATTAAGACAAAAAAAAGTCAAAAATAAAGATTTAACTGGCTAAAAATGAAAATTTTGAAGATTTATTTAGTACAATTTAAAATATAGGGAGTCAATTAATTAGATATAATATTAAAATATAGGAACTGGAATTTTAACTGAGGGATTCAATGTATAAAAAAAATAAAAGCATAAGGATTCAATGAAGAAAAAAATAAAAGTATAAGGATGTAATATAATAAAATTGAAAGATAGAGATTCAATGAAAAAAAATTCAAAAAGCAAAGGGACCAAAAATGTAATTTTGCCTTTTTTCCCCTTAAATCCAAAAGTGAGTGAGTTTGGGTCTCGACTAGGGCTACTTCTTCCAATGATAGGAATTTTAAATTCGAGGAGCATTCAAAATATAAGTTTTGTAATAGACCTTAATGCACTAGGAGTTTGTGTGGTAAAGACTACATGGTTGTGTGATGGCATGACACAGTCGTGTAGGTGTGTCTGCTTACTATGGATGTTATGAAGAGTTGACCGTACAACCGTACGGTGGAGTTTGAATGCTTGATAAAGAAGAGTTGTTGATCGTACAACCATGCAGCTTGATAGCATAGTCGTGCGATGTAGTCTGGATGCTATAAAGAATTAAGCGCACTACTGTGTGCTTGGACAACATAGCCATGCAGTCATTCATGAAGGAACCCAAATTTGCACATGCTTTAATGTTTTGGTCATAAATTGGGCTACAGAGATTGCAATGATGTGATTCAAAATGCTTTGAAAAGCCAAGAGATAAAGCTATAAATTTCATAAGGACATCAAGAGCTGATTCAATCGTTTTGAAAAGAAGCTTTGGCCTTTCGACTTAATGAAGCAACTCCAATTCTCAAGTAATTGAACTCTGGTATATCGAAATAAGTATTGGTTTAGTAAAGTATACATTCAAGTAGCGATTACTCAAAACACACAATTCATCAATCTGAGAGCTTGTTTAGCTAAATTAATGGTTGATTAATTGATTCAGTTATCATTCATCGTCTCGTAAGTCCATTTTACGTCTTTTAAGTTTTTAGGGTTTTACTAGGTTTTGGGCTAGCACACTTCAAAAGTAGTATTAATAAGCACATTCTTATCATTTTTATAAAATTTTATCATCAATGGACCGTAATAAGGGATCGTCAAATTTTGAGGTATGCTTAAGCAATTTTTCAAAACACACAATCAAAGAACCAACATTACATCTAATTCTTAGAAATCAATACAAAGAATTAATTACATGTGTGTTACTTGTCATTTCATTGATAATGATTGGAATCTATATAAGAAGATCATTTCATATGTTCCTACAACTCCTATAAAGTGGAGTATATTGCTAAGTGTTTGGAAAATTGCTTGCTTGACCAAAATTTAAAATCTAATGTTATTGTTGTTGTTGGGTATTTTAGAAAAAAAAAAACCTGCTGGGTTAGGGGCCAGTAATGTCATATGTAAATTTGTGCATATGAGATGTATCACTCATATATTTAATTTGGTTATAAATGATGCATTAAAGGAAGTAAAAAACTTTGTAAAAAAGGTTAGGGAAGTTGTTAGATACATTAGGAGCTCACCTGCATATTTAAGAAATTCAAAGAACTTTCATAGTTGGTAGGGATTGAGTCTGAATGTTCATTGTCACTTATCTGTACAGTCCATAGGTGTAAATATAAGAGCAAAATTTAATAAGTATTAGGAAGACCCTCAGAAAATGAATACACTCTCTTTTTTCTCAAATATTCTTGACCCTAGAGATAAAATTTAGTATATTGAGTTTTCTTTGAAGTATATTTATAATGATGTTCTTGGCCTAAATTTGTTCACCGCAATCAAATATGATCTTCAATTGTTATATGATGATTATGTTGCATTATATGGTTATTCTACTACCTCTATTGCTTGTGGTTCTCAAAATGATACAACCCCAAGCTACATCTATTTTCGAGTTGCCTGGCCGTGGAAAATTCATGTCTATGTTAAAGGCAAAACTTAAGAAGCAAAAAATGGAGAGTGAAGTGGGTAAAAGTAAAAGAAGTTAGTTGGATATTTACCTTAGTGACTCCATTTTAGAAGAAAATGACACTTTTGATATTTTAAAATGGTGGGAATTCAATTTTAAGAGATTTTCAATCTTATCTATGATGTTTTATGATGTCTTTATTGTACCAATCTCTATAGTAGCTTTTGAAGCAGCCTTTAACACGAATGGTTGTGTGCTTGATGCTTTTAGGAATTCCACGACTCTTAAGATTATTAAGGCACTCATATGCACTCAAGATTGGCTAAGAATGCCAAACAAATAGTTGTCCTTAGAATAAACACTGAAAGAACTTGAGAATTTAGAAAAAGGTATCTACTTCAATTTTTATTTTTCTTTTATTTTTTTCATTTTATTTCATTTTTCTCATCTCTTTTAATTTTTTCTTTGATCGTTTTAGATCTGCCACAAGTGGGCATTGGGCATTCAACATGAAATGCAAGTTAGATAATCTATTTTTTTTTTTGTAGAGCCAATTGGTGGTTACAAATAACAACAACAACAACAACTATCACAACATGTGCATCATGCTAACTTTATTTTCTAGTGGTTAAGTTAATCATTATTTATTTGCTCAATAAATGACTATATTATGTGCTTGCTTAGCTTACCGGTTATGTTGTTTGTGCATTGCCTTTATTTGTTTGGGTATATTTCTTGTGCACATGTGACCATGAATATATTGTTGGAGTGCACTTAAAGAGGCAATGATGAAGCTTACACTCCATTTTTCTAACTTGTTTTGGGATACTTGGCTATATTTCTTTTTAGTATCTTGTGTTTTTTTAATAGCTATTAGAAATGTTCCTACATTCCAAAAATGACTAGAAAATTAACTCTTTGAGTCTCTTTTTTTGTTAGTCTTTACTTTTGACCACGATGATGCTTCCATGCTTATGTTGTTTGAGTTATTTTGAGCACTTCCATTAGTTAGCTTGGTAGAAAATTTTTAGCACTGAAGTTGTTATTGCTGCTGATATTGTTGTATTTTGAATGGGACATGAAATTGCAACAATATGAGTCTCTTTCAGTGTCTATTTGCTTATGTTCAATTGTGTATTTTTTTTATTTCTTGAATGTTTTCTTTTTTTAATGTGCATGAATATATGACTTTTTTTTTTGTTGTAATCACTTCGCTTGTTCCCAAAAGAAGCCTACAATCTAATTTTTTTTTGGATTGTGTAGGCCAAAAATATTTTGGTGGAAGCGTACATGACATGCCTGAGCTCTACGATATAATTTTTTGGTGTATTTACAGGCCATTTTTTTTTTGTATTAAATGACTTAGTTTTTGTATCATTTTTTTCCTTGTACATATTAATACAGGCCTTAAGAAAAAAAAAAGCAAAATACTTTAGGGTTTTTTACAAAGATGCCTAAAAAATAGAGAGCATTAACATCAAGCCCTCTCTTTTCATAATATTACACGCGTGTCCTATCTTTTGAAAATATTACACGCATGCCCTTTTTTGCGTCTTCTTCATTATGTTTTTTTTCTATTCTATTTCTTCCCTGCTCTTTTTTTCCTTGCTTTTTCTCTGAGTTTTTCTTTAGTTGCACGCGACAACAAAGATGATGATGATGAAGCCACTGAGGTCACCACTGGGAAGTCTATCTACTTGGTTTCTGATGGAACTGGATGGACAGTGGAGCATTCCGTTAATATGGTGTTGGGTTAGTTCAAGCGTTGCTTGGTCGATCAAGATTGTCCTGTAAATACCCATCTTTAATGATGTTCAATTTCCAGGATTAAAATCATATTCTGTTGTGTTTTCTTTGTATAAGATGTTGAATTATGTAGGTGTAAAGTTTGTTTTATATACATTGAATATTTTGGTTGATTCTTGTTCTCATTTGAGGTCAATAGAATGTGGGTTTTGTGTCTTTAGTGAAATTATAAAGAGGGGTTACAAGCCTGACTTAGTGACTGTTAGAAGTTTGGTTAGAGGTATGTGCATGGAGGGTAAAGTAATGGATGCATTGAACATGTTTGATAAAATGATTAAAAGAAGTAAAAATTGTAGGAGGTAAGTTGTTCTTCTATAACACTCTAGCTACCATCTTTATCATTGCAAAAGTGACCAAAGGAGTTATCGGTGCACCTTTCCTATAATATATTGAAATGTGCTTTAGAGGACATAACTGCTACACAACAATAAATGAATTAAAATCCTAGGATTAAGAACCATGACAGATAAACAGAAAGGAAGAACTTGAAGTGTTTATGATAAATTTTGCATGTAAAATCTAATCACTATCATAAATAGCAAGGATAAGTGGTATTAGGTGCATCTTAAAAAAAAAAAAGAAATTATACCATCCTTTTATTAGTGGATTATAACTTACCAAAAAAACACAATTGCCATAAACCAACGCAATACGTGCATTCCATCCTACAAAAAATCAATATTAGATAAATTCATGGAGATGATGAGGAAATAGGTTAACAGGAAGAAAGAGAAGTGGGCTAAAATCATATGCTTCTTCAATTTATTTCTACTGGATTTTATGCAATATTTTGTTTGCTATTTTAGATTGCTTATATATATATATATATATATATATATATATTTATTATTTATATATACTTTATATATTTTTATATTTATTATTTATATATACTTTATATATTTTATTATATATTATGTATATGTAATAATGGAGCTCTTCTATGCAAAATTTTTTGTGAAAATAAAAGATCGATTACAAAGAAATTAGTATAGAAAAAGTATATTTTTTGAATATTATTCATATATGATACAATCAAAACAATATATGTTCTAAATATTATTCGTATTCAAAAATCAAAATAGTATCTGAGACTCAAAATAATATCGAAAACTCAAAACAATATCCAAAAATTAAAAATGGTATCTCAAACTCATAAATACAACATATTTTTTGAATATTATTCATATATGATACAATAAAAAATAGTATATTTTCTAAATATTATTTGTATCTGAAAGTCAAAATAGTATTTGAAACTTAAAACAATATCGGTAACTCAAAACATTATCTAAAAATTAAAAATGGTATCTCAAACTAAAAAATACAGTATATTTTTTGAATATTATTCGTATATGATACAATCAAAATAGTATATTGTCTGAATATTATTCGTATCTGAAACTCAAAATAGTATTTGAAACTCTAGATAGTATCTAAAAATAAAAAATGGTAGCTCAAACTCATAAATACAGTAATAAATTTCAAATATAATTGTATTCAATTCAATTAATTTGAATCCAAGTGCCCATCTTTTTTCAAATGCATGAAACTTGAAATATTTTTTATTTACTTCTATTTTATTATTTGTATATTTTAGTTTATTTTTCATGTATAAAATGAATAAAATAATATCAGCCTAATATATATACAAATATACAGATTTATATTTTCAAATATTTTTCTAGAATGTCTGAAACTTTAATTATTTATTGAAACTAATAAGGGTTATATAATTTATATATATTAATTATAATCTCTGAAATATAGCATATATATATTCTAATACCCAAAACCAAAACTAAAAAACTAAGAATAAAAAAATAAGGAAAAATAAAAATTGAAAAAATAAGGATATCGGAAAATAAGAAAAACAAGAAAAAATTAAAATAAATAAATAAAGAGAAAATTAAAAAATAAATATAAGGATAAAATAAAAAT
>CATIWM010205008.1:0-17633 GCA_949671775.1 Mallotus repandus | reverse complement strand
CTCTTCAGCCGCAGGTGGCCTGGGACGATTATGGTTACCTAGAATTGTGGCCATCCGATCTGTCAATTGTTCAACCACTCTGTCCATTCATTAATCAATCATCTCCTGAAGCTGTTGTTCCATGTCCCTCTCATACACCTCTTGCACACGCTGGTTTCTCCTAGGCGGCATGATCTCTAGATCAATGCTCTGATACCACCTGATGTAGCGGAAGGTAATAAATTATAAATCGTTGATTCATAAAGAATGCCGATATGCAATCTTCAAATCCCTATTAATTCAATTGAATTCTAGTGAATTTGGGAAAAAGACAAAAGTCTGTAATTTTTTTTATTAAAATGAAAGTTGCCAGTAAACAAGACATAATAATGCTTATATACCAAAACGAAACCCTAAATAAACTTCCTAATGAAAATAGGAAAAGTCATTAAAATAAGAAAATAGCATTTAGAAGGCCTAAACGTGCGAATTTGGTCAAAATCCATAGGGCTTCATGAGCAAAGCTGGTGACTTGGAATCAGTGGCCCATTTCCACCCAAAATAGCCACCGAAAACACTAAAATCTGAGACCCAAAACTTTACTTTATTTATGAAACTGCCACTACTGAACTTTGTTCAATTTGTCCAAGAACTCTAAGGCTTGCTCCTGGATCACATCATTATTTGAGGGTTTTTATGGGTTGATGGTGGTAGTAAGGTTGTTGATGGTGGCGATGTTAAACAAATGCTCTGTGATGATGACAGAAGTGTTTGGATGGCACTGATATGACTTTGGTGATAGTGATGGTGATCTTGGATGGCACTGGTATGACTTTGGTGATAGTGATGGTGATCTTGGATGGCGCCATTGGTGGTGGGGAAATTCTTTATGGTGGTAGTGGTGGTGTTTGATGTTATTATCAATGGTGGTGGGCGATGGTGGCAAAGGGATGTTAATTAGGATTATTTCCCTGCAAAAAAAATTGACAAAGTGATGTTGGAGTTGTGGTTGTCTTGGGTGCTGTGGTGGTGGTGCAGTTGTGATTTTTTTGAGAAACAAGTGGGTTTGAATTTTTACAACATCTGATGGTGCCAACTATGATAAATCCCGAGAGACTCCTCCATCCACTTGCATTTCTTGAATTCTTTAACAAAATGTAAAGAAAAGAAAATGATAATTGAGTTCAAGAATGAAGAAAAACTTCAAGAAGTGGAAATGGGTGTTATGAATCCTTGAAAATGAATGAGAAATGAGTTTGTGAAATAGAGGAAAGTGCTTGAAATGCTTGCTGTAATTAAAAAAAATAGAACAAAACAAAACTATGGAATTAGAAGGGAAGAAGAAGAAAGGAGTGCTGCTCTTCTGGAACTAATGTTGAAGATAAGGTCGACCTCAATAAATGAGGTTTTGGTTATGTTGGAAGCTTCTAATGATGCAATAACAATCCCTCCACAGCCTTTCCACATTTCGCCTCAACACTCAAATGTTGAGCCTTCTACTATTTCAATTTTTTAAAAATGAGACTTGAGCTTTTGCAGAGGTTATTTAATTCTATGATCAAATTACAGTTAGCTTAGCTATATGTCCACTACATACCTTATAAACTTTGCTTCTATCCAAGATTTGACATGAACCAAAATGCTTTTGCATGAGTGCATAAACAATCTCATCTTTAACTCTGCATATTTGACATGCCGGAGATGTACTGTGCGGTCTCTTCTTGCAGTTTTTCTTGTGCTACCAATATTTTTTTTGTTGCTCTCTAATAAAATAATAGTGAACTTATTGGTATCCAAATTTATAATTCAGTCTTCTTTAACCCTGCTACAAGATCCTCCACTATGTACTTTGACCTTAAAAAATAAAAAAAGAAATGGTGATATAGACAGCAACATGCAGTTGATAAATTCGTTAACAAAAAGCATTCTGGCTTTTGATGGCATTATCAAAATTCATTCTGTTAATGGATACTCAGCGATGAATGCAAAACTATGCCTACCTCATTTCATATGTTACTCTTGTACACCTTTTTATTCTATTTACGAAAAAATTTAGTGGAACAAGCAACACTTGACTACTATTGAATTGAATTGTAATAGAAACACTTGTGTATTTTACAGTGATGGTATTGGTAGCAAGTGGCACCTTAACCCTCATTAATGGTCCTAATTTGTTTGCACTTTGCAGACTCTGAAATGCTAACTCTGCCACTGCATTTATCATTTTTCCAACAACATAGTCTGATTCATATATATATATATATATAGGTCACTGCATTTATCATTTTTCTAACAGCATAGTCTGATTCATTTCTTAATGCGGGCATGGACACTACTTCCACAGCCTTGCAATAGATCATGGCGAATATGTTGAAGTACCCACATATTCAAGAAAAGCTATATATGAAGATTAAAGGGGTTGTTTTTGATGGAGAAGAATATATATATAAGAAGAAGACTTGCAAAAAATGCCATATTTGAAAGCTATAATTTTAGAAGGATTAATGAGGCACCCACCGGCATATTTTGTGGTGCCACATGCTGTCATTGATGGCGTAGTTTTTGGTAATTATTTGATACCTAAAAATGCTAATATATGATCAATTTGTTAGAGCGCTCAATCGTCAAGCACCAGCTGAGGATGCCGTTCTAGTTTTCAGCTGTAAGTTCAATGCTTGTGACAATGGTTGACCTGAGCTCTAAAGAGGCTACACATGCCAGCGAGAGAGTGCTTGTTGACATCGCCACTGATGCTGGCAACACAGCGAATGATGAGAAGCCTCCGATGAGAAGTGCCATCCTCAAATGTTGTTGAGGTTGCAATGAGTCCTCCATTTGTGTTTCTTCCGCTGGTGAAAAATTCATTGAGACTTAATTTTTATCCTCCTTCTCAAAACTATTGGGTTAAGAAAGGTGGTGCCTTCACTGGTGAAGTTAGTGTGGAAATGCTTGTGAATATGGTGAAGACGACGTTGAAGAAGGAGAGGACACAACAACCTCTTTTTTTTTCAAAGAAGACATTGAAAAGATGCTGACATGGTATAGGTATTAAAAAAATACTTTGTGATGAGACGAGAATACCCTATCCCATATCAGCTTTGTTAACGGCATCGACTGATTTGCCATGATTTGATGATGGAATGAAACTCATGATACCAGTTTGTTAGGGTTCAAACCATAGGATGGAAATTGATTAGGGTTCAAACCACAAGGTATTTTTTTGTACTTTTCCCATTCATTAATTTCTTTACCCCCAACATGGTCGACTAATAAAAGAATACTTCTATTGGCGTGGGCACATATGTATATAATCAAGATGTTAAAAAATTTTCCAGTGATAGAGTAGTTAAATCCTTAGGGGTAGAGTTCAATTCCTATCATCGTCGATTTAAAAGGAGAATGTTGCCGCCTGTATGCAGTCCATCAAAACTTAGGTCATATAACTTCCTTATTAACTTAAAAAAATGTTAAAAAATTTATTTTAAACATTGGCAAATCCTATGTACATGTATGTATACATATCAAGAAATTTTTCCTTCTTTGAATATATTAAATTATAGATTTGAAATATAAAGAGATGTGTTATATTTTTATTAGCCAAATGTAAAATAATTTAAATTATGTGTAACAAATTCAACTATAGGGTGCAACAAATTCAACTATAGGGTGCAACAAATCCAAGTATGGGGTCTGATATATAGGTTCAAATGCATGGCATCTGCAAGAACTTATAATCCCAAAAGCTTCCATTCAAGGGTCTGATAATGGCTCCTTGCTGCCACAATATGCTAATTGGCTCAGAAAAGGGTAGTCTGTATACCTAATAACAAGATCATTGGTGTAGAAGATGTGTCTATTATATCTATTTAAAGGTGCATTAAGCTTAAATCTCAAGACTAAATAAGGATTTGATAGGAACAGTCGACCATAAAATACCAAATCTACATCACCTCTACTAACAGCTTGCATCCCTAGTTCTCTAGTGAATCCACCACTGCACATAAAAGTTCCATGAAAATCCCTTCTCCAGGTTCTAACTTGCTCATCATTTTCATCCCCATATTATTCTGTTTGGAGTTGAAGCTAAGTAAATTTTGAGCCATATTGTGTCTGGATTTTGTTGAGCCTATCGATTATTACTAGGCCTAATTTGAGTAGGTCAGAGTCTATAGCATTATTGTAAGCAATTAATGGTGACATTTTGAAAGCAACGATATTGATCTAGATTGTTGAAACTACTTCTTGAACAACCTGCACCATGAATCTGCACATGTTTTCAATCGAACCACCGTATTCATCTATTCGATAATTTACTCCATCTTTTAGGAATTGATCTATAATGAAACCAAAAGCCCCATGGATCTCCACTCCATCAAATTCTTTATAGTTATGACATCTTTAGCAAATAAGGACAACAACCATTGCCCCTAGGTCTGCCACTGATAACAACAATGTATTGTGAAACACAAAATGTGCATGAACCTACTCAAATGGCATTGAGAGCTGACTGGCGATAATCCTTCACCACGTCTTGCAAATTTCTAAGGAACGAGGCTTGGAGCATTTAGTGAAAGTCCCATCTGGCATTATAATTTGGAACTTGTCTGAAATGGCCTTGCTTGTTGGTGATATTAGTGCAACCCTATTAGATTGATAATCTAATTATTCACCACCAAACCAAATAATAGAAATTAAATGTGCAATTTAATTAATACACAAATGTTGAAAGATGATAAAAAAATTAAAAATGGATGTCATCCCACATTGGTTAGAAGTGACTAAAGGAGAGAGTTAGTAGGTTATAAAAGAGACTCCTCCCCCCCTTTGTTAAGTGTGTCAATCACCACTTGTATTTGGTGTACCATTGAAAGCTATTAGCTATACTAGTAGAGAATTTATAGGAAATTCTCTTGGGTATACTTGAGCTTTTGAGTATGTGTGAGAGTTAAATATTTTGTAGTGTGGTTGTAATAATTTTTCACATAGTGAATATTCTTTCTCTTGGTTATCTTTTGACAACGCCTGTGGTTTTTCTCCATTTTGGAGTTTTCCACATTAAATTATTATGTATTTCTCTCTTTTATTTTTCAAGTATTTTTGTTCAAGTTGTGATCTTGGTGGATGAAGGGATTTGTTGGATTGTAAGGGGCCTATTTTTCTCAACAATTGGTATCAGAGCCGATGGTTCGGTAAGAGCTTGAAGGTGGCATAGGAATTTCTTTAAATTCTTAGTATGATTTATGGTTGCGGCTTTGTCCGATCTTCCACATCAAAAAAGATTTTTTAGAAATTATTATAATCCAACTGAAGATCCTTTAAATATGATATTGTGTTTATTGAGTGTGATATTGTGTAAGTAAGTGCAGCCAAGAAAGTTTAGTCACAAAGGCTATAATCGCTTAAGGAGGTTGGGACTAAAGTGGTACCGTTTATGTCCCCCTAATCTTTCCTGAAAACTTTCTTAGTGCATTTTGTAGACACAATTGTTCACTTATTATTCATGTATGAGGTCACTATAGCAGGAAGTACTGTTCAAGTATATGGAGGTACTGTGCATTATTAAGCAAAAATGAGGTTGAGTTTGAGGTGGAGAAATTTGGTTTACACAAGAGTTTGAATGTGTGGGCAATCTTGGCACCTAATGAAAAATTGTCGGTAGAGTGGGGTTCGATAAATTGCTCCAAAATCAGTAAATGGAGATGCTGATATTGTCGCCGGTAGTGGGTCTCTTTTCTCCATAAGAGACTGGATTATCCTTTTAGCATGTTATTGATCTGCAAGAGTTGCCATGGAAGAGGATTTGTTACTGCTAGTAGGTCCACAGTTTTCATATGGGCATTGGCTTGGTGTTGATGCAAGGTGTGTGGTGGAAATGATGTCGATGGCTGAGGAACTCTGGGGAAACCAAGGGTGAGGGTAGCACCATAAATTTCAACAAATTTTTTTTGACGTGAACTAGCTGAGGTGAAACTTCTTGGAGTTAGTGAATTCCAAGTGTGTATGCTCTTATAGTGGAGTATGACAATTCTTGTTTTTAGAATTGTGACTATCACAGATGATGGTGAGATAGCTGTTGTTCTTTTAATTTTTTTTATAATGGTGGAGATTGTTGAAAGATGATAAAAAAAAAATTAAAAATGGATGTTATCCCACATTGGTTAGAAGTGAAGGAAGAGGAGAGTTAGTTGGTTATAAAAGGGACCTAAGAAAGTTCTTGCGTGTACCATTGAAAGCTATTAGCTATACTAGTAGAGAATTTATGGAAAATTCTCTTGGGTATACTTGAGCTTTTGGGTATGTGTGAGAGTTAAATATTTTGTAGTGTGGTTGTAATAATTTTTCACATAGTGAATATTTTTTCTCTTGGTTGTCTTTTGACAACGCCCATGGTTTTTCTCCATTTTAGAGTTTTCCATATTAAATTATTGTGTGTTTCTCTCTTTTATTTTTCAAGTATTTTTGTTCAAGTTGTGATCTTGGATTGTAAAGGGCCTATTTTTCCCAACAATAAAAACTAGACAAATGGAAATAAAAAATAATAATGATTTCATTTATTTATGCGCATGTAAGCAAGTTTTAGTCTCAAGTTAATTAGTTGAGGTCAACCCCAAAGATTGATCAGTGGTAATAAAAAATCATGTGTTCAATCATTGATCAAATAAGACCGATGAAACTAATCTTCCAAAGTTTTTTAAAAAATAGTTAGTTAAGTTTTTTTTAAAAAAAAAGTTTGTTGAGTTCAACTATATATATAAATCATTTTAAATCATTTTTTCTCGATTATGCCAATTCCTTACATATTGTGCAATATTTTTATAAATAAAGAAGTCAATGTAGCTTAAGTGTTGATGAATTTGTATAAATGATAATTAATTTCACAAATCAACAATTATAGAATTCAAACCATACATTGTTACATGATCTTAGAAAAAAGTAATCACTTTTTGATTTGATGATAGTGAAATGTTCATGTGTGTCATGAAAAATGTTAGAATTTTGATTTGGGTCTTCTTGTACGAGAAATTTTATAATGTCTCCATAAATAGATGGCTTGTTCTCTCATACATGAACTATTGAATAATACAAGAATTTTCTCTCATATTTTTTTAAGTTTCTGTGTTTAAACTTGTTTGTTTTTCTTTAAGCCTTAGTTATGTATTAGCCTTTTTTATTTTCACGCTATCTCGCTGCGTCATTTTCTATAACATATGCTAAAATTTACTTTATCACGATGAGATGCACGACCAACATGCCATAATTGGCAGAATATGAAGCTCCCTTTGTCATGATCTGCTTTAACCACTTTCTTCCATGCTTCCACTTGATCATCCGTGTAAATCCCAGGCACATGAGGATACCGACAGGTTTCACATGATTAGACATAAAAAATACTTACAAAAGAACAAATCAATAGATCCAAAATTATATATATATACACACACACACACAATATTTGAACCAAGAATCCAAGATGCTATTAAGAACTGAAAAGAAAATTATACGTACCCTTTAGTAGTAAGGGAGATACATGTGACTTCAACAATAATAAGCCCACTAGGAATTGTTCTCTGCATTTAATACTCCACCATTGTGTCTACTGGTGTCCCATTCAATGCTCTACATCTTTGCCAATGCCGGAAGCACCACCCTGCACTCGCTCATAAACACTATATATATAAAAAACTGCCCCCTCCTTAAAATTTCATAACTAGACAATAAACAAATAAATCAAACACTTGGACAAGTAACTAGCTAGCTACAGTTAGAGAGATGTGGGTATATATATGTATGTATGTATGAGTGTGTTATCACGGGTCCACAAAAGCTTCATAAAAGGGACCGTGCGACACTTGTCTAGAACACATTCTAATAATCCATTTTTAGAGACAAATTAGTAATTTTGTAAAGACACAAAGAAGAATAGATTAATATCCGAGTTAAGGCCTACAAAGCCAATATAATAGCCCAATGGGCCAGAGCAAGGCAACAAGTACAATTTCAGGCACAAGCACAAGCATAACTGACAAGGCATAACAAATGAGTATAATTGGGCTACTTCTGTTATTCATCATGAAATTAGTACATCGAGTCAAACACTGTGCCTCCCAAGGTGTAGGCAGGAAAATCTACCCAAGAGAAGTGCACACACTCAACATCTATAATGACTAAATCCTTGATGACTAGTCAGCCATCCTTAAAGAGTATAAGGAGTGCAGTGAGGGTTGGTAGGAGTAGACGCTATAATGTTCCACCCATCACACCCCTAAAAATTATATAAAATAAAATAAATATAAAATATCTAAAATGTCCTTATGATTACAAAATGCTATCCTTGATATGTGTGTATGTGTATAAACTGGCCTGTGTGAGAGGTTGAACTTGCTGCCCATGTTGTAAGCAACTAAAAGTTTGGTCTCAATTTGTTCTGTTGCAGCCATGATTCTGCTGATTGAAGTTTTGTTTTGGTCCCTGTGAGTTGTGTTTTTATGGATTTGTGGTGGTAGGCTGGTGGCTAAAGTCATCTTATAAGACAAGTGTGGAGCATAATACAATAACTTTTTAATTATTAATTGGTTTTTTGGTTAACTGTGACTTATTATTATTTTAATTAATTTTATTTTTATTTTAAACAGATTTCTTTTCTATTATTATTTTAAACTGGTGTCATGTGGCTTTGTATCTTTATAGAGATTTAGTTGCTAGTTTAAATGAAATATAAATATTTTTATTAGGCATAATATATTCATGGCTCTCTGCATTTGTTAATTTGATGTTTCAATTTATAGTTTTATGATTTGAATATTTGAACTCGCATAAAATATATTTTTGAAACTCTTGTCAACACACGTGGCATGAATTAGCGAATCAATATGTGTCATATTTTAAGTGTTTGACTGACCAAAAACTACAGGTAAAAATGTCAAACTAACAAAAAGTTGATTCAAGTTTTGGAGGACCTCATGGATCAAAATAGACAACCTTCCACTAAACTGCATGTATTCTCATAAAATATTTCAATATTTTCTATATATTAAAAAAATTACTTTTTTTATTAATTTGTTTTAACCGAATTTTCGATTCTTAAAATTTGCAACCTGAACCGAACTGAAATTGTCGATTTTATGTTCGATTTTCAACTTTAGTTTGGTTATGCTCACCCGTACAACATGTGTATTGTAAAATGAAAATTTTTTATAAAATTTTTAAGAAAAAATAAAAAATTTAATAATTTCACATGTGAGTTTTTATAAGTGAATGTTGAAATATGAGAAGAACACTTGTCTTGGAAATGATTTTAACTGTTATATATATATATATTTATTTATTTATTTATTACTTTTCTTATCAAGTTATTGTGTAGCTCTTTAAAAAATTAAATACAAATAAATAATCATAAGCTATTTCCCACATTTTTCAAAATTTTCAAATTGTCTTAATTATATGATAAATAAATTACTAAACACTAAATACAAATAAAATCATTAGAGAGCAAACTATTTTGTTCAAAACAAAGGAGGGGCGAACTGTGGCTTACGCTCTTATTCATTTTTACAAAGTGAAGGTGTACGACATCTCATAGTACAGAAGTGATTGGACCATCCAATTACCCTATTTACTATACTAATCAAGCTACTAGTCAAGCCATGGTTGTTATTTCTAATACAGAAGATCATGAGAGTAATTTAAGAAGTTGTGTTGGGACAATTATATCAAAATGGTAAGTCAACAAAAGAGGAAAGTAATAACACAAAGTTAAAAACGTGATTGATACAACTTTTGCATATGACTTTCTTTCCACGTAGTACAAATTTTGCATATGACTTTCTTTCCACGTATTATTGTACAAAGTCTATAAATGTAATAAAACTTAAACTCTCTTCTCACGTTGAAAAGAGAAGTTATTTCATAGACAAAAATTTGCTTATTCTCATTTTTTTCTTTATGGTATTAGAGACTTTATAAGACAAGAGAGTTTTATAAAAAAAATGTTCTTCTTCTTTCAAATGACTTCCACAATCTCTTTGAACGTTGCCAATTTTCTTACTCTCAAACTTACACCAGAAAACTATCCACTTTGGCGTGAACAACTACTTGCTCTTGAAGAAAGTCAAGATATGGTTGGTCTTCTCACCGGTGAAAAGGTGAAACCAACCATGTATACCAATATCACAACAAAAAACACCTTAACCAAAGAAGATGAAATAAAATAGATTTTAAAAGCTTATCTCAAATGGCAAAAAGAAGAATGTCTTCTGTGTGCGTGGATCATTGGAACACTCACGAAAGAAGCCTTAGGTCTGGTCATTGGGCTAGACTCATCCTAATCAGTCTGGAATGCTTTAAAGGAAGCATATGCTCAAGATTCTTAAGAACGAGAATTCACTCTACGTCAATAACTCACATATCTAAAAAAAGAACCAAATCAATCCTTGGCAGTACACTTGAGAAAGTTTGAAGTATATGTGATAGTCTTGCAGCCATAGGTAATCTGGTACTTGACAAGGCAAAAGTCTATTCTTTACTTGCTAATCTTGGCTCAAAATATGAATCCTTTATAACCGCAATGCTCAAACCTCCCATGCCATCTTATTCAGAGGTAGTATCACTCCTATAGAGATTCGAGTAATGAAATTCATGGGTGGAAACATCCAGTTCACCAGTATATGCATTTTATTGACAACGTAACCAAAACCAACAACAAACATACAATAAGTGCAATCACCCAAGCAATCAGTTCACATTAAAAGGTAGAGGTTTGCAAGCTACTAACAACAATCTTCAGTACCAAAACTATGCAGGTAATGACTCAAGACCACAACAACAGTCACAGAGAGACAACAATTGAGCTTCGCGACCACCAACTCTTGGTAAACGCCGAATGAAAAACACACAAAGAGAGATGTAAAAAAATGATGTCTGTCAGCTCTGTGGGAAGCTTGGACATATTGCAAAAATTTGTTGGAGTTTACCAACACAACTAGTGAACAATGTTGATATTCCTCAAGCACTTGCTGCTCTCATTATGGACACTTCAGTTGTAGACAAAAAATGGATGACTGACACTGGTGCTTCGAATGATATGACTGCACATCTAGGTATGCTTCAAAACCTTCAAAATTAAATTGGTCATGATTTTGTCTTCATTAGTGATTATTCTTCTTTAAAAATAAATGCAACTGGGGATACTTTAATTTTTTATGGTAAGAATAAACTGTTTCTACATGAAATCTTGCTTGTACCACAGTTAACTAGAAATTTATTGTCCATTAGTCAATTAACAAAAAAATATCCATTAAATTGTGAATTTGATGATAAGCTATGTTGTATTAAGGAACGAACAACAGGTTGACCCCTGATAATGGGTCAGTGTAGGGGAGATTTATATATTCTACCTAACTCAAAGGAAGCACACTTCTCCAACAGACAAAACTTAGGAACTAAAGAATTGTGGCATCAATGTCTTGGACACCCTCAAAGTACAACCATTTAGTTGTTACGTACTAAGAATTTAAATACTATTATTTCAAATAAAAAGATTGAAAATGTTTGTGAAAGTTGCCAATTAGGCAAACTTAGCAAGTTACCATTTAATTTATCTTCTTCGTCTAATACTGATATTTTTGAGAAAGTACATTATGATATTTGGGGACTATCTCCTGTTTTATCTCTTAGAAAATTTCGGTATTATGCTTTTTTTGTGAATGATTACTCTCATTATATTTGGTTGATTCCTCTTCGTGCTAAATCTGACCTTGTTAATGTGTATTTAGCCTTTAAGAACTATGTGCAGCGTTAATTTGATAAAAAGATCAAGGTTTTTCACTCTGATGGTAGTGGTAAGTTTGTGAATAAACAACTTACTTCACATTTTCAATAATAGGGAATTGTTCATAAGCTTTCATGCCCTTACACGCCTAAACAAACAGACATCGTTGAATGTTGTCATCGTACTATTAGAGAACTTAGGATGACTATAATTTTTCACAGTGGAGTTCCTAATTTTTTATGGGTTGAGGCCTTTACTACAATAACCTTTTTGATTAATTGTTTGCCCTCTTCCTCTCTTAATTTTGATTCTCCTTATTTTTGTTTATATGGTGTTCATCCTAATTATTGTATTTTACGTGTGTTTGGCACTTGATACTACCTATATACATGGGATATTAAGAGAAATAAATTTGAACCTAAAATAATTCCTTGTGTTTTTCTAGATTATAGTGACAAGTATAAAGGGTATCGATGCTTTGATCTAAATAATCATAGGATGTTTGTCTCAAGACATGTTATGTTTGACGAATGCATGTTTCCTTACAAAATGAAAAAATCGTTATCTTCTTTCACTGTTAGTGTTTTAAATTTTTTAAACCCCTCTCCATCTACTTTTACAGAGCAGATTTCAACAATGGATCTCACACCCATTCCACTTCCATCCACTAGTTTAAGTCTGCCATCAGCTGTGCCTAATAACACTTCCTCTGCTAAACCTTATGATATTCCTATAACTTATGATAATGACTGTTTACTTAACTCTCCACCTACTGTGCTGACTTCTTCCTCATAAGATCATGATTTGACTGTTGAAGCATCTTAGACCACCAATGATATTAACTCCGGGATTGAACATTTTGACACTAGGTATCACTCTAACACTCCTTTGTCTTTAGGGTCTCACTCTTCTCTTATTTCTGGAAAGGTTCAACCAACTCTTCATTCTATGACTATAAGAGCTTGACATGGCATTTACAAGCTTAATCCTCTATTATCCTTTAATTGTTACAAGTGAAAATATACCCTCTGAGCCACGTAGTATTAAAGCTGCACTTCAACATGATGGATGGAGGAAAGCAATGGTTAATGAACTTGATGCCTTACATGAAAATCAAACATGGACCTTAGTTCCTCGAGAACCTCATATGAATGTTGTTGGATCTAAATGGGTGTTTAAAACCAAATTAAAAGTAGATGGCACTCTTGATAGGCTGAAAGCTAGGTTAGTTACAAAAGGATATCATCAAGTTGATGGCATTGACTATATCGAAACTTTCTTTCCTATCATCAAACCAGGTACAATTCAATTAGTTCTTAGTTTAGCTTTAGTTCAACAATGGGACATTAGGCAGCTTGATGTTAAAAATGCTTTTCTTTATGGTCACATACATGAAGACATTTATATGGAATAACCACCTAGTATGAATGATTCAAACTTTCCGTTTTATGTTTGTAAACTTATAAAAGCTCTTTATGGCCTTAAACAGGCACAAAGGGCATGGTTTGATCGTTTTAGTTCCTTTTTGCTTAAATTATGGTTTCTTTTGTAGCTTGGCTGATCCATCTTTGTTTATCTCCCATGCACTTCATGGCACATTGATCTTACTTTTTTATGTTGATGACATGCTTTTGATAGGATCTAATTCAAAATTAATTGCTGCTTTTCTTATACTTTTACATTCTGAATTTGCAATGAAAGATTTTGGTCCAATACATCATTTTCTTAGAATAGAAGTGCAATGACATGACAACACTCTACATCTTTCTCAGACTCACTATGCTCATACTATTCTTGACAAAGCTCAAATGCTTGATTGCAAACCAATGAATGGAATCTAAAACCAATGGCCTTACTGATAATACCCCTCTTCTTGATCCTACTTTTTATCATAGCATTGTTGGTGGATTACAATACTTACACTTACTAGACCAAATCTTTCCTTTAGTGCTAATTTTGTCTCTCAATTTATAAAATCACCAACTATTGCTAACATGAAGATGGTTAGGCATATTTTGAGATATATTAAAGGGTCAATTCATTTTGGTTTACATTTAACTGGTGATACTACACTTGATCTATGTGCCTACTTTGATGCAGATTGGGTAGGTTGTCCAACTACAAGATGATCGACAACAGGCTTCTTCACATTTTTAGGGTGAAATATTATTTCTTAGTGTGCAAAGAAACAACCAACAATCTCGTGATCAAGTATAGAAGCCGAATATTATGCCATGGCTAACACGACAACTGAGTTAAATTAGCTCACATTTCTTTTATGAGACTTTTATATTCCTCAATCATGTTCACCAATACTGTTTTGTGCTAACTTCAGTGCATTGCATATGACTATTAATCTTATCTTTCATGCTCGCAGCAAAAATGTTGAATTAGATTACCATTTTATTCATGAATGAGTTTCAATGGGGCTCCTTATTACTCGTCATGTCTCTTCTTCCCTTCACCTTGTGGACGTTTTTACTAAACCACTGTGTAAAGCGTCCTTACTTCATATTCGTAGCAAATTGTGCCTTCAGCCTCGACACATTTTGAAGGAGGGTATTAACAAAACTCAACAAAGTCAGCTTGACTTTACAAATTGGAGTGATAAGGAAGTTAATCAAGCCACTAATCATGACTCTACAGATTGGAGTGATAAGGAAGCTAATCAAGCCACTAGTTAAGCCATGGTTGTTATTTCTAATACAAAAGATCACGAGAGTAATTTAAGGAGTTGTGTTGGATTCAATTACATCGAAATGGTAAGTCAATAAAAGAGGAAAGTAATAGCACAAAGTTAAAAAAGTGATTGATACAACTTTTGCATATGGCTTTCTTTAAAGCATTCCAGACTGATTGGGATGAGTCTAGCCCAATGACCAGACCTAAGGCTTCTTCGATGAGTGTTCTAATGATCCACCTAAGTAGAAGATGATCTTTTTTTCTCTATTTAAGATAAGGTTCTGAAATCTGTTTTGTTTCATATTCTTTGGTTGAGGTGTTTTTTGTTGTGAATTGGTATACATGGTTGGTTTCACCTTTTCACTGGTGAGAAGACCAACCATATCTTGACTTTTTATAAGAGCAAGTAGTTGTTCATGCCAAAGTGGATAGTTTTCTGGTGTAAGTTTGAGAGTAACAAAATTGGCAACGTTCAAGGAGATAGTAGAAGCCATTTGAAAGAAGAAGAAATTTTTTTTATAGAACTCTCTTGTCTCACAAAGTCTCTGATACCATAAAGAAAAAATTAAGAATAAGCAAATTTTTGTCTATGAAATAACTTTTCTTTTCAATGTGAAAAGAGAGTTTAATTTTTATTATATTTATAGACTTTGTACAACAATACATAGGAAGAAAGTCATGTGCAAAATTTGTACTACATGGAAAGAAAGTCATATGCAAAATTTGTACTATATGGAAAGAAAGTCATATGCAAAAGTTGTATCAATCACGTTTTTAACTTGTTGTTATTACTTTTCTCTTTTGTTGACTAACCATTTTTATGTAATTGAATCCCAACACAACTTCTTAAATTACTCTCATGATCTTTTGTATTAGAAATAACAACTATGGCTTGACTAGTGGCTTGATTGGTGGCTTGATTAGCTTCCTTATCACTCCAATTTGTAAAGTCAAGCTGATTTGGTTGAATTTTGTTAATAAATCCCAGGCACATGAGGAAACTTGCAGGTTCTACACACTTAGACATAAACAAAACATACAAAAGAACAAATCAATAACTCCAAAATTATATATATACAACATTTGAATCAAGAATCCAAGATGCTATTAACAACTGAAAAGAAAATTATACCCTCTAGCTGTACAGGAGATAACAGTGGCTTCAGCAATAATAAGCCCACCAAGAGTTGACCTCTACATGTAATACTCAACCATCGCATCTACTGGTGTCCCATTCAACACTCTGCATCTTGTCATGCCGAAAGCACCACCCTACACTCACCCACAAACCACAACTATATATATAAAAAACTGCCCCCTTCCTCAAATTTCATAACTAGATAATAAACAAACAAAACAAACACTTGGACGAGTAACTAGCTAGCTATAGTCTGTGCAAAGAGCAAAAAGGTGTGTGTGTGTGTGTGGATGCATATAAACTGGCCTGTGTGAGAGGTTGAACTTGCTGCCCATTGTGTAAGGAGCAAAAAGTAAGGTCTCATTTTATTCTGATTCAACCATGATTCTGTTGATTGAAGTTGTGTTGTGGTGCTAGTGTATTTTTGGATTTGTGGCTAAATTTATCTTTATAAGAGCATCTCCAATAGGTTCTTTATTTGAGTAAAATTTTCTATTTTGAAGAGCCAAACAAAAAAAATAGTCTCCAATACATTCTCTATATTTTTATTTTAGAGTAGAGAGTTGGTTTGACTCTCTACATGTAAAGAATCAAACTTCACTTTTTACTCTAAAATATTTTAATTTCCTATGCAAAATATTAATTGATATTTATCTATTTATTAAAAAAAAAATTTCTCTTTCACCAAATGGTGAGAAAAAATTAAATAAATAGAGAGAAATATTATAAAAACAAATGAGGAAAAAAATTAAACATTAATATTTATTAAATAAAACAAAATGAAGATTAAAAATATAGATAGTCTATTGGAGTTTTACAAATTTTTTCACTTTTTATATTTAAATTTTTTTTGAAATATTCTTTATTATGCAAAAAATACTCTTTAAAATAAAGAGTAATATTGAAAATGCTCTAAGAAAAGAGCAACATAATACAATTAACTTTTTAAGCATTAATTAGTTTATTATTATTTTTTGACTGATGTCATGTGATTTTATACCTTAAAACAGATCAACACTATTAATTATCAGTAGAAAAGAAAGAAATATATTTTTATCACAGATGGAGCACCGACCATCATCGACCATTCACAAGATTCATTTTAAATTCTATATAGTACCCAAAAAATAAATCCTTTGAATGTCAAATTTATTTTTTTTATTAAAGTTGATTAGGGAACGTGGGTCTCGAACCTAAGACCCACAACCTTGTACTCCAATAGCCTGATGCTTCATGGGATGGAATAAAATTGCTTTCTTATTATTTTTACTATCTTATTTATCTTATGAATATATAATTTAACTTTTTGTTTCTCATAATTTTTACAAGATAAATAATTGAAAAGAAAAAAATAATAAATTTATTTATGACGCTGTATATATAATAATATTTACTATAATATTTAAATAATATAATATGGACAGAATTTATAATTATAAAGAATTAAATTTACGCAAAAAAATCCCTTTCACCATAACTAAAAAAAATTCTTTAGTCTATTTTTAAGTCTAAATATTTTAGTTTTTAATTATTATCATGCAAATATTATTTGGTATGTTGGTCTATTAAATTTGCTATTGCAATTTAATAAAGTATATATTATATTACAAATTACAATATATATATATATATATATAAATGTACGAATGGGAGAGGACAAGCAAATTACAAAAAAGTTTTCACTCATTATTATATAAAAATTAAATAATTTAATTATTTACTAATAAAAATTAAATTAAATTAATTAAAATATAATTCTAATTTAATTGAAAGTATATTTCCTATTTTAATTAGAATAGTTTCTATTTTATCTCTAAAAAAATTATATTAATTAAAATGTAATTCTAATTTAATTGAAAGTATGTTTTCTATTTTAATTAGGTTAACTTCTTTTTGATCTCTAACAAAAATTCAATATTAAAATTTTAGTAGTAATTTTGTTAAAAAAAATTAAATTTTCTATTAATTAGGTCTACTTGTATTTTATCTAATATAAATCAAATTAAATAACATAATTTTATAAGTCTTACAAAATTAAATTTAATAAGTAAATAATGAAAAATCAAA
>CATIWM010204884.1:0-11579 GCA_949671775.1 Mallotus repandus | reverse complement strand
AGCAAAAAAATATTGAGAAAAAAATGAAGAAAGTAGAAAAAAATGTTGATAAAAAACCATTGAGGAAAAAAAAAGACAATACCCTAAAAATGAGGGAGGAAAGGAAAGTGGTCTTTATTTGAAAGAAAAAAGTTACGGTTAGTTTTGAAAAAGAAAAAGTTGGTTTTTGAAAATATTTTTGGTCAATGTGACTTTGATAATATTTTTAATTTTTGGTCTACTTATAAAAAAAAACCCTAATTTTTATGTATGCATACCTATAATATATATCAATAACCATGCTAAATAATGATTAATTTATATATATACATATTTATACACATATTTGTATAAATACATATATGTGTATTAAGAAAAAAAAGTATATCTAAAAAATAAACTTTAAATTGTATGATACTAGAACTTACAATATTTACTTAATTTTTAATATTGTATAATTAATACATTATAAAACAATACAATACTGACATGGAAAAAAACTTTTATAATTATGAGCCTTTGTTCAATACATATGTATTATAAAAATGAAATTAGACATAAATAAATTAATATTTATTTAATTATAGCTATTTATATATTACAAATTTTATATAATAATAATAATAATAATCAAACAAAAATTAATTTAATATTTTTAATTTTATTTATAGAATACGAATGCATCAAGGGTGTAAAATCGTACAATTTTTTCACTGACAATAGTAGAATTAGTTAAAAAAAAACAATAGTAGAATGAAAATGCTAATTTTAAAACAACAAGGACCAAATGTATATTAAGATAATGTGTAATTATAGAAGTCAAGGAAAATAATTTTAACATTTTCCCTATCAAGGAAAAAGAGTAGCAGTAGTGCCGTCCATACATGGCATCTCGATCACTTCTCCTCACTCTCCACTGGTGAGCTTTTAAAAAGTCTTCACCTTTTTCCTTTTTTTTCATATTCTGATTTCGATTCTCAAAAAAATTTAAAAATTAAGAAAAAAACATCAAAATTTTTTTTCATTCCTTTTTAAAGCTAACTTTTCATGTCTCTTTGCAAAAACCATAGGAAATGCAGAATCAATAGAGGAGTTGGGTCTAGGGCTGACCAATACTCGATTGTGCCCTCCGAACCTACCCGATCCGAATTTTGGGCACGGTTCGATTTCCGTAAATGGTGCTTAGGCGGTTTGGTTAATAAAATAAGGGTTATCGGTTCTCAATTTTCAGCTCGGGGTGAAGTAATGTTCACCAGAACCGACTTGAATTTTCGATATTTATTACAAATAATATATATATATATATATATATATATACACACACACACACACACATTACGACGCCGTTTTAGGAAAGGGAGACTATAAATTGAAAAAACCCTACCGCTTCCTCTCATTTCCCTTCTTTCTCCTAGACACGCCTCTGCCTCTTCCACTCCTCTCTTTTGTCTTCTTTATCTCCTCTCTAACCCTGACTCTTATCTAGCAAACTAAATCAAACCCTAGCCCTTAATCACTCACTTGTCTCTGTTAATTGTCTCTCTATGTAACCATTTTGATTACTTTTAGTCTCTGTTCTTTAAACTCTCCCCTCTTTTAGAACACAAACACATCAGATCCTTCATTTCATATCTATTTATGTTGGTAATTTCTGTATTCTTCTTCTATTTAGTTGATGAATTTCTATGTTCTATGGGTGGAAGCTTAAACATTCTTTTGATTTACATGGGAAATTGATATAAGTTATAGATCTGTTTCAAATTTTTGGTTCTTTTTATGTACATGCAAAAAAAAATTAATTTTTTTTATAGATCTGGTGTTTAAAAAGGTTTATTTGGTTATTTTTTCATTTGTTTATTTTTTTAATATATCTGATGTTTTAAAAGGTTTATTTTTAGTATTTATTTAATTTTTTTATAGATCTGAAATTTAAAAATGTTTATTTGGTTTATTTTTAGTATTTGTTTAATTTTTTATATATCTGATGATTAAAAAGAGTTATTTGGTAAATTTTTTAGTAAAAGTTTAATTTTTTTTATTTGTTATTTCATATTTGTCAATGAATAATCTATTTATATTTTTGTATGTGTTTCATATTTTATTAAATTTGTTGTTTGGTCTGGATTTTTTTAAAAAAGGCCATGCATGCATGTAAATGAAGATGTATTTTTTTATTTGAGTTTTTTGTCTAGATCTGGATAAAATTGAAGTCTGATCTATGGTTATTGGGTATGGATTTCATCGATCAGTTGTTTATGATTTTTTCTAGGTCTGATATGTGATTCTAGGTGTTTTTAAAGAAAACATGTTCATTATTATGCCTATTGTTTCTTTGATATATTATTAGAAAAGTGTTTTTGTTGTTTATAGTGTGATTAAATACTTATGTTGAAGTTTGTTATGTTCTGTGTGACTGTGTGTGTAGTGTTTATGTGAGTCTTTTATTTGGTTCATTGAAAATTTTTTGAAATTTCTTTAGTTTCTTTATTCAAAAAAAGCAATTTGTTAATAGTGTGATTAAATATCCTTGTGTGTGCTGTGTTCTATGTGACTATCTTTATAGTGTTTCTTCTGGATTCTAAATGGTGGAAGCTTAAAACTTTAAGTTATAATAATGAAAAGGGTGGAAGCATAAAGCTTTAAGTTATAACAATGGAAAGGGTGGAAGCTTAAAGTTTATACTTGAAGCTATTAAGTTATAACTTAAAAGCAAAAGGTGGAAGCAAAGTAAAGCCTGCTGATTTATATCTGTTGGACAGTTGAGCTACATAGACCTTTTATTAAATTATAGGTAAATATCCTTAATTTAATTGCTTTGTTACGTTCTTGAATTGATTAATAACAAGTTCATTGTTTATATTTTGTGTTGAACTAATACATTATATTTATGGTTGTTATTATTTGTTAATGAAATAGATGGAAGCTACCAGTGGCAGTATTAATGCCATCGGTGTCCTTGATGGTAATCCTGCTGAGGCTAATAAGGTGGAAGTAACTCCCAGATCAACTGTCTAGTAGCCCCTTATTGCTCAAAAGAAATGGAAAGAGACTGAACTTAAATCTACTGTCTAGCAGTTTTTTGAGAGAATGAGGGATAAGGATGGTGTAGTGGTTAAGGGTAAATGCCTTTACTGTGCTACTTCTTATCATTTTCATTCAAACAAGTATGGCATGTCTTCTTTAAAAAATCATGTCTTGCATTGTATGAAAATACCATAAAATGCCAATACTAGGCAGGCTCTTTTAACACTGAATACTGCTAGTAATATGGTAGAAGCACAAGATGCCACCCATCCTAGGCATATGGAGTTATGATTTTGATTCATCTAGAATTGCACTTAGTCAGATGATTATTGTTGATGAACTTGCTTTTAGATTTGTCGAAGGTTTTGGTTTTCAAAATTTCATGCATGTTACCTGTCCTAGATTTAATATACCATCTAGGTGGACTATATCCTGAGATTATTATGAGATGTTTCCATCTAAGAGGGAGAAGCTCAAAACCTTTATCAAATCAAACTACCAAAGAATCAGTATAACTACTGATTCTTGGACATCAATATAAAAAATCAACTACATGTGTGTGATTGCTCATTTTGTAGATAACGGGTGGAATGTAACATCTTATAAGGGTGAATATATAACAAAGGCTTTAGAAACTTGTTTTATTGATTAGGGTTTGAAATATGTCTTTTCGATTATTGTGGATAATGCATCAAGTAATGACAGTACTGTTGGGTTTTTGAAAAAAAAAATTGCTTAGTTAGGGTGCATATAGTGTTAGGATGAAGTTTTTGCATATGAGATGCATAGCACATATTTTGAATTTGATTATTAATGATGGCTTGAAAGAGTTTGGTGTTAGTGTAAGGAAAGCAAGAGAGCCAGTGAGATACATTAGGAATTCTCCTCCTAGGTTGAAGAAATTTAGGGATCTAGCAGATTTGGTTGGCATTGAATGCAAAAACTCTTTGACTCTTGATGTGCCAACAAGGTGGAATTCCACCTACATTATGTTGAAGAAAGCTTGTTTATATGAAAAAGCTTTTGAAAGTTGTGAGAAAAGTGAAAGCTCATTTTGATCTGACTTTTCATTTTGATCTGACTTGGGTCAGGATATACCTGACTATCTAGACTGGGAGCATGTCTCACAACTTGTGAAGATAATGGAAATATTTTATGACATTACTATGAAGATTTTAAGTTTAAAGTATGTCACTGCCAATTCATTTTTTTTAAGAAATTTCTGACTTGAGTTGTCTATTGACTGAGATGTAGTCTAGCTCTGACTTATCTATTAGGCATATAGGCTTGAACATGAAACAAAAATTTGATAAATATTGGGGGGACCCTGAAAAGATTAATTATGTTATTTTTATTGCTACTATTTTGGACCCTCGATATAAGATGGAGTTTATTGAGTTCTCAATAACTCAAATGTATGGTGAATAGGTGGGAAGCATAATGTTTACCAATTTAAAGTCCGATCTGGTTGCTCTATTTGATGATTATGTAAGTTTGTATGGCTCTTCTTCTGTTTTTGATACATGTGCAAGTCAACCAAGCCAACCTGATCCAGTGCCTGAAAGTCAAGCTACTGCTAAAGCATTTTCATTGATAAAAGAAAGATTTAAGAAGCACAAGTAAGAATCTGGAATGGGTTGTGGCAAAAAATAGATATTGATATTTATTTTATTGAGGCAGTGGTAGAGGATGAAGGGAGTTTTGATATCCTCTATTGGTTGAAGCTTAACTCAGAGAGGTTTCCAATACTCTCTCATATGGCCAGGGATATTCTTGCAGTGCCTGTTTCCACTGTGACATATGATTCTGCCTTTAGCACTAATAGGTGTGTACTTGATGCTTTTAGGAGTTCATTAACTCCAAAAATAGTTGAGGCTCTCATATGCACACAAGACTGGCCTAGATTGCAAAATCAGCTAGTGCCAGTTGAGGAAAATGTTGGAGAATTAGAGAAATTTGAGAGAGGTACTTGGTTTTTTTAACCTTTTTTACTTTCCTTAGTTTGTTTTTAATACTATCCAATGCTTATTGAATCTAATTATCTATTTTTTCTTTTACAGATTTAGAACAAGTGGCTAGTGGCCCTTCATTAGTAAATACTCAGTAAAATAGCTATCTAATATTCATTCATTCTTTGCTGCCTTATTGATATTATATTGTCAGCTTGATTCTTTTATGACTCTTTCAATTTGCTGCCTGCTGCTTCTACTTCTACTTTATTGATTTATTTCAATTTTCTGCTTGATTGATTATCTAGATCAATATGTACTTGCATGTGACCAACCTGAAGTGCCTTTTTTGGTGCCTGTGTTATTGTTATACTAAGTTAAGAGGCAATGATGGTGCTTCCTCCCTAATATGTTAAGAATTGATAGAATGCTTGCTTAAGTTTCTTTGGTGGCTTTGTTTTTCATATAGCTGCTAGAAAGGTGGCCGAATTTTTGATGTGATTTAATTTTTATATCCTAAGCCTCTTAGTTGATTTTTATGTTTGTTAGTAATGATAATGCTTCCACCCTATGACATTCTGACTTGTTATTAGAATACTTGCTTTATTTCTTAAGTGGCCACTGACAATATAACTTTTTTAGACTATTTGTTGCTGTTGCCAGAAATTTGGTTGGATTCTGATTCATGATCTTAAAAACATAAGCATCTTGAGCCTTTTGTTATTATACTTAGTTTCTTTTTAACATCTGCATTCTTTTGTACTTTAGTTATAATCAGAATATGTCTCTTTTATTACTTATTTGTGCAGGTAAATATTGTGTTGCTGCGGTTTCATTTTTTGGTACGTGCTGTAGTACTTTTGATTTTGTAAGTTGGAACTTGCACTTTTAATACTTTTGGTGGAAAGCTTTCGAGCCAAGAAATGTCTGCTAATGTTTTTGTATATGTGGAGGTAGTAATGAATATTTTTTGTATAGGCCATTTCATATTTTTTTTTTAGAAATATGTAGGTTTTAGAAAGGAATACCATATTCAAATGTAAAGGGATAACATGCCTTATATGTAATGAAAACAATATGTATTGCGGGCTTGGCCCATTATTATTTAGTGAAAATGCTTTATATTTATGTTTTTTTACTTGTGAAATTCATAGGCCCAAAGGCCCAACCCAACCAAGCCCAATTCGATGAACCGAGCCCACTTAACTGAAATTATCTATTTGTGACCTTTTTGGTTTATTAGTGACATCAGTTCAGTTTGATTCATATATTTTTGTTCTAAAAATTGATCAGTTTCTCTATTTCATCAAACTGAACTAACCGACTCGACCGATGCTCTCCCCTAATTGGGTTTATGTATAGCTCAAAGAAATAGGAATTCAATCACTTTTTCTCTTCAGGTGCACTGAGAAGTGAAGATTTAGAAAATGAGCTAAATTCTAAAGAAAATAGAGATGATTTGAAGTGCAGGATTTTTAGATTTAGGCTTCCAAAAAGAAGTGTTAGTAATGTTATTCTGAAATGGGTTAATGAGGGAAACACTGTTACTTTCTTTGGGCTGAGAAATATTTCTAACAAGCCCAGGAAGTTGTAGTGTTATAAGTATGCACTTGAGGCAGTAAAAAGCTTAGGTTCCACTTTTTTTTTTGGGTGTGTAAGTTAAATGAGTAGAATAGTGTTTGGAAAGTTTAAGAGCAATTTTGACATGGGTTGAGATGCATATATTCATCAATGCAGCGGCATATAAATTTGATTAAAATTTTTTGACTTAAATAATATTAATTTCATACATTAAATTTTGAATGTCCCCAAAAAGGTCCAATGATGAAAACATCTCTCCGAATATGACAAGTGTCTGTTCATTCGTACCGCCTCTAGAGCGTGCCATGAGTTTAAAAAGCTTGAACCGAGCCTTTAAAAGAGCAAAACTAGCTATCGAATCATTAAGTCACACCCTAATTTTATGAATTATGAATTATCGGAAGGACAAGTAGCTCATTTCGAGCAGCCATCGCTCAAAACATGCAACTCGTCAGACCGGTGTTCATCTTGTAAGACTGGAGTTCAACTTTGTGAAAATCAAAAGTTGATTTTGACAAAATGGACATAAAAAATGTGTCCGAGAGGTCCAAAAACCCTAAAAAAACCCCCTAGAATAGCACGATAGGAGCCTGAGAAGCTCGCGTGACACGCACAAGAGCGCATGATCACCCGTACCAGATGCTTGATCATGCTTAAAATACATGATCATGCATTCTGGTATGCGTGCACACAAGCAAAAGCACGTACACACATGCCTTGGGATGCATGATCATATATTTTTGACACATTTCCCTATAAATAGGGGTCTTCACCTCCTATTTTGAGGGGGGGCCTACGTACACTGAAACACTGTCAAATTGAAGACTCAGGAGTCCCAACTTACACACTTTTAGCTCACCCACTACATTTTTGTAGAATTTTTTAAACTGCTTTTGAACCAAACCCACCCTCATCTTTGTCAAAGCATGCTTCAAAGGTATACGAATTTGCATTACACACGTCATTTTCAACCTCTTGACGAGGACAGCTTGAAAATCCTAAGAAGCTAAAGCTTCAGAAACATAAAACGAGCTCAGTCGAATATGAGGACCAAATAATAATTTTTGCAAATTTATTTTATTGCTCTGCATCTTATTTTATCATCACCAGCAGTTGAGAAATTGTTGTGATATGTGTGATGAGACTGGCAATTTGCATGTTGATTAAATAATTTATACTCTATTTTGCTCATAATAAACTATCATTTTGCATCAATATGCATTCAATAAACATGAAATCTTACTTATCTAAGCTAAAGCTTTAATATTGCGGTCCAATGATGCAATCATCATTATTTATTATTTATCTTACCATTTAGAAATGCTTTATAATAATTCCTGTAAGAGCATGAACTATGTGCATCTGTTTAATCATTCATGATGCATCAATCATCTTTTTTGTGCTTATCTGTTGTCTGAGTGGATGAATAGATGGAATTGAACATAGTTGTGTTAACCTCTATCTTGTAGGTGTTTTCTAGATTAGGACTAGATTGACATTTTCGTACCTTTTTTCTCTCTTAAATATATTTACTAAGAAAGCATTGTAAATAATCATGCTGAATTTCTCTTATTTTCCATTATTATCAATGTGCTTATATGAATGTGCATATATCAACTGTCATTACCAAAACTAGGGTGTTGCGGTAGCCATATATTGAGTATTATAATGAGAAATAGCCAAAAAGTTAGATGAGATCTCACGGGCTCAAAATCTCTACTGGGGACGGTACTCATTGAGTGACTCGATGTTGTCCCTTTCATCTTTTCCTGGTTTTCTAAAAACCAGGTGGCGGCTCTAAGTACAAAGCATCTTGCATCCCTTAAGACCAATCATTTGTCCTTGTCCCATAAACAGAACAGATGCCCCATCCGGTAAAGTTGCCATGTCCCTCAGAATCGAAAAATATAAAGCCTTCCATGAGAGAAAGAAGGCATAAGGTCGCTCATAGTGGCAACTCCACTAGGGATGCTAATTAGAGAGATAAATTCAAAAATGACTATTTCTCATTACATAATACTCAATCATATGGAGCCCTTCACTATTGCATTTGCACTACACGTCACATGTGCACTATTGGTCCCTATCAGATGACAATAACGAAAAGTGATCCACTATAATTCCACACGAGTCATAGGGTGACCAATTTGGACTTGTCACCTTTAGCCTTTACTCATGGTTTCACCGGATTCATCTGACTATAGTCTATGACCTAAGTCCTTAAGGGGGGTGACATGAGTTATTAAAATAATGCTAGACTCATTGACTGGAGTCCATAACCCTAGTAATGGAGGAGGGGGGGATTCTCGCTAAAGGAGTCCTTAGCCTTACACCCTCGACTCAACCCATATAAATAAACCAATAGAAATCTCCACTAGGATCCTACCAAGCTTTGCACAAAAACTCTGATACTGTCTATTTGACCTGATACCCATAAATGCCATTATACTTCTAGTTTTCATCACCGATTAACGTCATTATGTCCGTTCTCATAGACTGCTCACACTTAGACTGTGTGATCCTTGTTTACCTTACATAAGCCCGATGTGCAAGGAATGATAAAAATCAACCACCTCAGTATGAATAGCATATGAGAACTGGCAAATAGTGACATATTTCGATGACGGAACCTACGAGCATCATGCATTTGTCTTTATCAGATCAAATAGATGGGTTAGGAATTTGACTATATTGCAGACATTTATGTTGGAAGAATCAAATCATAAACTATCAAATGATGCTTTTATGCCTTTTAGTAAATGTATCAAATGTCAATATGGGGACATGAAACTGGACCCCCTCTTGTCCACTATAGCCCCGACACACGCGGGCATGTAAGGACTATAGACACCATTTGTGACCTAACGACTGGTCCTTACATTGACATTATACGTTTACCTTGAGTGCATTTGAGCATCGTTCCTTAGTTTACCTCTTGATTCTCATCAATACAAATCAAAGCAGCCTAGTCTGAGAATAGAACCATAGTCCTCCGCTGACTATCGGGTCAAGACCCACCTAGGAAAAAGATTGAATAACCACGTGGAGTGATAAGGTTGAAAGTGAGAGCTTGCATGTGTATGGTTTGTTCCCTGTGTAGGAAATACTAACCAATTTTATTCTTTTTTTAGTCATGCAGATATAATATACATGTAAATAACATACACTAACTCATATTCTTCTTACAGCCATCCTGCATTTTGCATACATTCTCATCCCATTTCTTTACATGGGCACATCATGCACACACGATAACTTTTCTATACCTTATGGCATGATAAGCATCCATAATTCTTTCTTTTAGCTTATCTTATTGATTGCTAACCCTCTCTCTTTTGTTGTGTTTTGCAAAGAGCATCATATGCATTCCAAATAAGGCTCCATACACCAATAAATTCCTCATAGCATATGACATAACATGCATTCATGCTATCCTTGTTCCTCATACTAATCTCATCCTTCTGAATAGCATCATGCATCCATGCATACATCTTGTGATGATTGTACTCATACATGCATTTGCACTAACCCCATCATTTTTGCAGTCACAAACCCTAAAAGCAACCCTAAAGGGAGAGTTAGAAATGATTAGAATTCAAAATGGCCAAACAATTTGGGAATCAAAGCCTCAAAGAGCATAAGAAGGAATCTGTAGCTAGTAGTGGCCTAACCGACATCCTCAGAGCTAAAATCAAGGCGACTTCCTCAGAGCTGAAATTAAGGCCATCCTTTGATCTGAAATCGGGAAAATCCTTAATCAAACCCTAGAGTCTGAGGATGAGATAATCCTTTTAAGTGGCAAGGGGGCATCTGACACTTATGGTCCCAAATGAAACAAATGAAAAGGGGTCCTAAGCACACCTAAAAATACTGAAGATGATTGTGAGTTTTACCAAGAGAAGCTTCCATAATCCTCATTTGGGGTAGCAAGCATCGACGAATCTGAACTGATAATGAAGAACCAAGAACTAGCTTGCAGGATCACTCAACTTGAGGTTCTAGTGAAGAAAAACACTGACACTCTGACCAGAGGCTTCAATCAATTTTTCATGCTTATGAATGAATTCCTGCAAGATCACTCCAAGCAACCCTATCGTTCTAAGCTTGATTAAGCTAAAAGTCAAGAAATGGGTAACTAGAGTTCAGTGGATTATAATATGTTGGACTTCCTAGAATCACTTATAGATCTCCTTTTGACCTATGAAAAACCTCCAAAGTTCAACCAACCTCTCTCCATAATCTTTCAAACTCTTCGACACAGAAACGTTTTACAACCTCGTGAGCCAAAACCACTGCCACCTCATATCAACCCAAACCTTTACTGTCACTTCCATCAAATGCCTGGCCATGCCACTAATACTTATAGGACCCTAAAAAATGTAGCCTAAGATGTTATCGATTCTGGAAAAATTAATGATCCTCAGAAAACATCAAGTGTCAAAACTAACCCTTTACTTGAACACTGAGATATACCCTGCACTAAAAACAAATCACTACCTAACCATTCATTCACACCACAATCAAACATCATCTCTTCTAGTCCATGTGAATCTTAAGCAAGTGATGGAACACCTACCTCATGAATCCCATCTATCCTTTGGAATCCTACATCCGATCACCATAAGAAGGGAGAGCAAAAGGGAACCATGGGAATTTATCCTCTGTGAAAGTCACGAACAAGTAGTATCAAAGCAACTAGAATGAAAAAGATCAAAACTCTTTTCTATTGTAAATAATGAACTCTTGCTTTGTTATTTTGCTAGTGCGGAATGTTTATGTGGTTCATCAGGCATCTTGGTGAATTCTAAATCATCTGTTTGTCATTACCTTATAATCTATTGATTATTTTTACTCACTTCACACTCCATTAAAAATGCAAGTGTTCAATTCTCGCAACAACCTCATTCAAAAAAAAGAAGAAGAAAAAAATGATAAAAAAAGAGAAGAAAAAAGAAAGGAAAAAATGAAAAGAAAAGAGAAAAGAAAGAATAAAAGATAAAAGCCCAGCTAGGTGCATAGAACTGCCTAAGCAAAAAGGGGCAGAAA
>CATIWM010204809.1:0-10631 GCA_949671775.1 Mallotus repandus | reverse complement strand
CATATCCTGATTGTAAACTAAACATAAACATTCATTGTAGATATATTTTTAATTAAATATATGTCATATTTTAGGATCTCGAAATATTGCTGAAGCTCGAGAGGGTGACACAAATTGTCCATAAAGTGTTTGTTATCTAAGGAGATGAGTATATACATCAATTAGATTCTAATGTGCAATTGTGTGATTATGTGAAATTTGTGTTATGTGGATATATGACAATTGATAAATTTATGATTGCGGTAATTACTTGCTATACAATTGCACTTGATCGTTTGCATATGGACATAAGAGGATGTTGTGACCAGCTTGACTAATACTTGCAAATCACTTGGAAAATATTAATGATCAAAGGATACCACTTGATTCACTTGTTATATGCTGACCAACAAAATCAATTGTCACTTGTCATTTGTTTCACTTGAACCCGGGTGCAATATTGTCTTGTAAGGTCGCAGCAAATAAAAGGAACAAAAACATATGCATATGTAATATTTGAATTTTGTATTTATATTTATGAGATGTTGAAATGTTTGTTTTAGCCTTTAGAATTTAATTTATGTTTATATTCATTGAGTTGCGAGTTACCAAATCGCAATTATTTTTTCAGATAGAGAAACTTGAAGTGTGACTATTTTGAAGCACATAGCATGGTAGTTAAAGCATGGAGCATAGGTTGTCGGCTAAATCCAGACTCTCTCTCTCCTTATAGTATACATATGTCCATTAGTTAACGAAAATGTTTGTATATGTGTACGGATAAGTATAAATATATGTATAATAATCACATGTGACTAAATGATGCTTAATAATAATATGAGACATCACGATGTGTATTAATACTAAGTGTGTAGGGTGTTACATATATATTTTATAGATATATTAAAATAATTAATTAAATAATTTAAATAAATTTATAATTACAGACTATAAATAATATATATTAAAATAATTAATTAAATAATTAAAATAAATTATAAATTATAAATTATAAATTAATCAAATAGTTTATAATAGTATAAATTTAAAAAAATCATTGTAAAATTTTTATTTGATTACTTTTTATTATTAAAAATAATAATTAAATAAAAAATCTAATAGTTTATTAATTTATTTAAGTTAATAAACTATTAGGTCATTTATTTTTATCGATTTGTCTACTATTGTATAGTTTATCGAAACTTAGGTCATATAATCTTCCTCGTAACCAAAGTTGTCGTTGATTATAAATGGAAAGAGCCGCTCCTTATTATACAGTCCGTCGAAATTTAAACTATATAACCTCTTTATTAAATAATAAAAATTAATTTATACATTTTTTATTTTTTAAGTCATACATCAATATCAATATATAAATATCATCTCATTTACAACAGTATACCAAACAAACCACAAATCCATTTAAAAACTTACTAAACAAATCATAACTATACTCCTTTTAAAAATTAAACTTAAGATCTCAGTTTTGAGCTAATTTGGTCCACACCTAATTGGCAATGTATACATATCTTTATTAACTGTAAAAATTTTATGCGAAATAGCATGATTGACATTTTTCATATATTTATATTCAGTGTGAAAAAATAGAGTAGTTAAATTTGAACTTTTTATCCACTATATTGTTAATATTTAATTTATTTGTGATACTTTTTATAAAAAAAAATTACTCTAATTGTATAATTTTAAAATCTTGATATATTAAATCTCAAAAATAATATATAATATTCCATGAAAAGTTGCATATTCAAAAAATGTGCTTGTGAGTGCCAATTAAAATTGAATGTTGAAAAACAAATATAACTATCAATCAATGCTTTGGCCTAATGGCTGATGCTCGTCACCACAATCCCAGTTTAAGGCCTCTTTCTTTTGTCCGAGAAGTCTTCCGTTAACCGCTCTTTTCTTTATCAAACAGCACTGGCTTTTAACGGCATTGTGGGGGACTCCATGCCAAATTCCCTCTTTTATTCTCCAATATCCATCTATCGGATTGCACTTGGCCTATATATATAGGTATCAAACAAATTCAAATAATCTTTTGTATATTTTCTAACTATTATTTTAATCTAATTATTGATGTTTTTGAGTTAAAGATAACTTTCACAAATTCAATTTTATTAGAAAAAAACTATAAAAATCATAAATATTTTTTAATAATCAATTTAATGTGACTTTATATATTATGATTTGAATTCACAGCAACGTCATTTAAATAATTATAACCCCTTATTAACTAACCAAATAATTGGTGGTAGAGATTTTTAATTTTCTTTTAACGTAAAGACAACAACAAAACATTTTTCAATGAGTTTTTGTCATATGACTTGGTAACTCCAATAACACCATGGAGTGCATTCTTTTTCTCATTTGAACTTAAAATATATTATCTATTATTTTTAAAAAAATTATTGATATCTAAAATTTATTAAACTATAATTAATTCAATTTAATTTAAACTTTAACTAATTCAATTTAACTTATTATTAACTACATAGAAGATATAATGCTTTTTAAAGCTCCGTTTATTTGCAGAAAATATTTTATTTTTGAAAAATATTTTTCAAATAAAATATTTTTCTATATTTGGTTGCAATACTAAAAAAGACAATAAATGAAAAAATAATGCATTGAAAATAAAGGAAAATACAATAAATAAGAAAAGAAGACATTAAAAAAGATATTGAAAAATATTTTCTCATAAGAAGACATTGAAAAAGATATTGAAAAATATTTTTTCATCCTTAAAATGAAAAAATATTTTTTCTTATTTTGAAGTTTGACCGTTATATTTTTTTTAACTTATTTTTTCTAGATAATTCAAATATTAGAAATTCCACAAACAAACTGAATCTAAATATTCAAAATGATACTATATTTCGGTCAAAAAGTGAATTAGCATTTTGGGTTTCCGATGATTTGATATTAAAAATGTAGTCTTGAACAATTGCTAACAAAAATGTAGTCTTTTTTTTTTTGAAATGAACAAAAATTTAGTATTGAAACCAAAATTTTAAGAAACTTAATAGAATTCAACATCATTTTTTTTTTTGGCATAGTTGAATTCTTTTTCAACCATTACAATGGGGAGGAGTGAGACGTCCTCACAAGGGACTTAGTTTAGTGGTCAAACCTCGGATCGGAGGCTTTTGACACTTTGATAGAGTTGAATGTTCTAATATCCACCTCTCTATGTCCAAATAGAATGCCACTACACAGCATGGACGTAGGCTAAATTCAACATTATTTCAGTCGGTTCAAGTGCCCGCCCAAGTACTGGTGAAAGTGCTTGAACTTAAGTATCTTGTTTAGTTAAAGATGTGAGTTTCTACTTTAAACTTTAAATATTTAGCTTTAATAACTTTCACTAGCGTTTGGCTAGTGGAATATACAGATTTTTTGAATTGTACTATTGTTACTTTGTAAAATTAAAATTTATTTATTTTTGGTATTATATAGAATAATAATAATGCTAAAAATAAAAGGGTCGGATAAGCTCCTTGAAGGTTGAGAACTCCTTGACCAGTGCCGCGACAGTCTCCGCAATTTCGCCGTTAGATTCACGCCAAAACCCAAAACGACATAAAGTCGAACCTTTCAAATAGTTTTTACTACAACCATACGACGACTCGACGCCTACTCTTTTGACTGCTCTGCCCATCCCCACCCCACCCGCCCAACCCCCCGCCTAATTTTGATTATTTATTTGTTTATTACAACGAAAAAATAGGAAATAATCTCTCTCTCCTCTCTCCTCTGTCCTCTCTTGTCCTTGTGAAATGCGAATCATCTAAATTCTCTGGTTAGCTGTGAATATAAATATATAAATAAACCACACGCATCAATTGAATTCCATTTCATTTTCAATCGTTCTTTTTCTCTTTCTCTCAATTGATCTCTGCGTCTCAGCCAAACAATGAGGCCCCGAGCTAATGGCAAGGTCTCTGTCAAATGGATTCCTTTTATCTGTGTCTTTTCTTTCGCTTTTGGAATTCTCTTTTCCATCAGGTGGGTGGATTGTGTGTGTTTTGTTTTGAAATTCGAATTATGGTTTTCGTTTCTTTTTTGGGTTTTTTTCTTTTTGTTGATTTTGATTTGATTTTTTAAGTTTTGGGGTTGTCTTGTTTAAACCGCAGAACGTGGGACTTGTCTGAATATAACGGTCAACAGTTCATCGCCCAGCATCGACGTGAACAAGAGCTCCAGCTCGTCTCTGAAGATTCCATTTCTCAAAAAGTTTGTTCATTTCACCAACCATGTATCATGTTTATAGTTCTTTTGATCTTTATTTATTGATTGATTGATTTGTTTGATTCTGAATGTTGTAAATAGAAGCTTGCTAATGATAAAGATGTAATGGGCGAAGTTTTGAAAACACATGAAGCAATCCAGTGAGTTCAATTTTTTTTTTTTCAATTATGTTGGTAATGTTTGTGTTTATGTTTGGTTAACATTTTTTTGGATAAATGTTTTTGGAGGCCTGGCAGATCTCTAGACAAGTCAATCGCGATGCTTCAAATGGAGATAGCTGCATCTCGGAGTTCTCAAGAAATGACTGCATCTCGGAGTTCTCAAGAAATGAACATTAATAGCTCTTCCTCTTCTTCTGCCTCTTCTTCTTCTGCTTTGCCTCATTTTGAGGGCACACCTAGGCCGAAAGTCTTCATGGTTATTGGGATTAATACAGCTTTTAGTAGCAGAAAGAGGCGTGATTCCGTTAGAGAGACTTGGATGCCTCAAGGTTTTCTTTTGTTTATTAATTTCTTCTTTTGTTGGGTTTTGAGGCATTTGGTTATCATTTTTTTTTTTATGTTGATTTATGTTATTAGAGGTTCAATTTGATGGATGATTTTTGTGATTGATTAGGTGAGAAGCTTATTCAATTGGAGCGTGAGAAGGGGATTGTTATCCGCTTTATGATTGGCCACAGGTGAATTTTCTTTTGCAATTTTTTACCTTTGTTTTTGTTAGTAGATGAAATTTTATTATGTGCTATGGGAACACACTCAAAGTTTTATTTATGTTTAAAGCATTGCATTGCGCTTGTCACTTATAATGCCATTCTGGGTTTTGGATATGCGGAAAGAGAAAACAACTTTTAAATTAATCTCTGGCGCATTATTTCTTAGCTCTGGCTGCTTTTTTATTTCATTCTAATTTCTACGTGCTTTTTGAAGCAAATTAGAATAATATATTCCATTAGAGTCTGATTTATTTGTAGCATTTTCTTTCCTTAATGGACGAACATGCTGCATCAAATGCAAATAAAAATTTTGATCTGTTCATTCAGCATCTCCCACCTGAAATATTATGCCTGATAAATAGGAAAGTTATTTATTTTCCTTGGGAACTCCTGTTCATAGATTGCTGAACTGTTCATTACATAACTATTTGTCATATTTGATATTTTAGGAAAAAAATTTGTTTGCTTTTGGATGCCTATTTATGGAATGTTGACCTCTCCTTTGACCCTTGTTACTTATTGCCCCAATATATTTGCTTCTGCCACGGTTTCTAACTTTTCTTAATCTGATAGCATACTTTGTTTATGCTCATATTTTCGTATTTTGATTGGACTGGCACTTCTTGTTTGACGTTTGAAATTATTTAACGAACTCATGCTTGCATAAAGTGTATGAAAGTTCAAAATTCAACTATTAGGCAATATGTGCTGCTTCCATTATCCCTTAGTAGTTGTGGAATTAGAATGAATTTGAATTTTCAATATTTTTAGAATCCAGAACCCATACGAAACTGTATTCGTTCAGTGTGTCAACTGATTTACGCATTGGATGGTAAAAATCAACTTTCATTCATTTGCAAAAGGGCTGCAATCTCTTTGGGAGTATGTCATCATTGTTTTGCAGAATCCCCGTGCGCACACATATATATTTAGGATGATTTAAGTCAGTTTGCATTCACATCCCTGGTCAATGCAATATGGAAAGCAGAAGGACTAACCCTGTAAATCACCTAGCTTCTCTGACCAAAGGCTCTTTCTCACGGTTATTACTTCAGAATGAATGTCTGTATTATGTGCTGTCAACTGTTTAGCCATAGGTGCTTTGATATGGCTTGGTTCAAAAATAGAAGATGCATGATTGATATGTCACAATTTAATCCATTTAATATCACAATCCTAATCTAACATAAGATTTTTCTATTTTCTTTTGAGTTGGAAACTGACCTTAATGATATGTGTGTTGTTGTTTCAGTGCGACATCCAATAGCATTTTAGATAGAGCCATCGATTCAGAAAATGCTCAGCATAAGGATTTCCTTAGGCTGGTAAGAATGCACGTACAACATTTTTATATATATCTCAGTAAATATATGACCTTAAGCCACCAATCAAGCCATGTTATTTAAACATCTTGTAGGAGCATGTTGAAGGATACCATGAATTGTCTGCAAAAACGAAAATTTTCTTTTCTACTGCTGTTGCAAAATGGGATGCTGAATATTATATCAAGGTGGATGACGATGTCCATGTCAATCTGGGTAGGCATTGGCTATGAACATCTTCTTGACATTATATTACTGGAAATGTTTTGATTAATATTATCAAATATGGATTTTTACATTTGTTTCTTCTGTAGGAATGCTTGCTGCTACTCTTGCTCGACATCGTTCTAAACCCAGGGTGTACATTGGTTGTATGAAGTCTGGACCTGTTCTTTTTCAAGAGTAATCCTTCTGGACCTAGCATATTAATGAGAACATAAATATTAATTGGATATGTGTCTTTGCAAACTGTTGGTTCATGATTTCTTTTGTTCTTTAGGAATGTCAAGTATCATGAACCAGAATATTGGAAATTTGGAGAGGAAGGGAACAAATATTTTCGACATGCAACTGGCCAGATATATGCGATCTCAAAAGATCTTGCCACTTATATCTCCATCAACCAGTAAGTACTGCAACTCCTTTTGAAAATACCGAATCTACTTTGCTCCCTTCTTAGCTATCATGCATATGGTCTTGGCACCGTTTTTAATAAATTTTAGGATCTGACTGTTTTACTATGCATGAATGAAATTTTTTACATTTCTGAAATCAGATTGTTTTGAATATCGTTTTTAGATTTCCCCCTTTCTTTTGGAACATGGAAAAATGGTATTTTTATAGATTATCTTGTACCAATATGGTTGAAACAGATGGGTTAAGGAAATCTGATAGGGAAGGTGCAATTTTTTCACAAATTTGATATTTTCACATGAATTCGCTCTTTCATGAGACAGAGTTAAAGTTCTTTCTGGTGCTGATTATTGATGCAGGCCCATATTGCATAAATATGCTAATGAAGATGTGTCGCTTGGAGCATGGTTTATCGGACTTGAAGTTGAGCACATTGATGAGCGCAGCATGTGCTGTGGTACTCCGCCAGGTACTACTGGGAGGGGTTTTTGTGGAACAAGTCTATTGTGGAGAACTTAATTGTCACTTAAATGATTAAGCATAATGTCATTGCTGAGTTCATTTTCTTAAGAAAACCCTTCTCTTAACTTTTTTGTTACTTGCATTTGTAACCGCTACTGCAGATTGTGACTGGAAGGCACAGGCAGGTAGTGTGTGTGTTGCATCTTTTGATTGGACATGCAGTGGAATCTGCAAATCTGTGGACAGGATAAGATTTGTTCATGAAAGGTGTGGCGAAGGGGATGGAGCTGTATGGAGTGCTCTCATGTAAACTAAAGCTGGATGGTGTTGCCTGGTCGGACAAATGTATATAAGTTATTCATTTATGGTCTGTAAGATCGAAGAGGCAGTTGAGATATCAGATGGAGGAAGCATTCCACTTTTAGATACTGTAGACTACATTAAAATTTGGTACGAAGAGCTTGTGCTGTTTACGTAGGAGCTTTCATTCAACGTCTTGGTTCTTTCTTAGACATGGTTTTCAGAAGACTCTATTATTTAAGAGTATTATGTAACAGAAACCTGGTTCTTTTGACGAGTGTGGGAGGATACGACACGAAGAGTATGTACACGCAACATTATACTTTTAGTTAGATAGTTGAAAGAGTTCATTCACACACATACACCCCCCCACCCCCCTTCCACCCACCCAAAAACTATAGAGAAAAAAAACTAAAAAGAAAATAGAACCAGACACGATTTGTAAGATACAGATGTTTTCATACGAGCTTGCAGCTTTGCTGGTGTTGTATGGTGATGTTTGTTCCTCTGTGGTTTGAGCTACATTTACTGTTTAATAGAAAGAGAATTATGTCATTGATACAAGTTTATGTAATTTTTTTTGGCAGTCCTGAATTTATGGTAGAAACTGCTGCAGAAAGCATATCAATGATGATATTTGGGGATTTGCATTATGTACTTTTACATATGGAGTGCCGGAGGGAAATGTTTAATTGGACATGTTCTAAGTTTCAAAATTTTTTATGGGATTAATCAGATAAATCCCTTTTATAGACACATGTTTCTTGAACATTTTTTTTGTGAAGAAATAATTTTCATAGACAGGTACAATACAGGAAATTATACAAATTAATACCAAATCAAATCAATGATACAGTTCAACGATAACCACTTAAAAACTTTCAAATTCTCAAACAACATACATTTTAACAATGGTGGAATTTGAACCCATAATAGTAATAAATACCATTTTCTTAAATGAAATTATTATACTTATAGATAAAAAAGTGGTGCATGCAGTCATGTAAATTGTCATTGGAAGAGTTTTACCGTTCTTATGGTCTTACCCCTATTAAATACAATTACTCAAAATTCAATGAATTTTTATAACAATAATTCAAACAAAAAAAAATTAAACAAAACTACCAAATAAACTACTTGTATAAATAACCAAACAAGATAAATATTTTTTTTTAAAAAAATGATGAATTGTTAAAATTTTTGTTGTGAATTTCACTTTAAAAATATATGAGGAAACATTGAAGAATAAAAAATCAAGTGCAGCTCACCTATATTGTCTTTTGAGTGAGAATTAAAAAATTTTAAAATACTTTGGTTGACGCAGCAAGCCCAATTATTGGCAGGCCCATGTTAAACAAGGACCTTTTATTGAACCAAAGCTGGGCGCACTTTGACAACAAAAAAAAAAAAAAAGAAAAAGGTCAGCTAATTGCTTCTAGTGAACCGTGTTGCATCGATTCTCGCCATTTGTACTCTTCTTCTTCCTGTTCGTACATTCAGTTATATCTGGAATTACGACGATCAATCAATCAATCAATTTATTGATTAGCAGCTTTTGAATTTGTGATTTCAAAAGATCATAATTAACAAAAAAAAAAAAAAAAATAGCCGGACGGCGGTGGAGAAATGGAAAACGCTGACGTGTTTCTCGGATTGCACGACTTCCTAGATCGTATGCGTCAACCTTCCGCCGCCGATTTCGTTAAATCAATCAAGAGGTCTCTCTCTTCCTCCTCCTCCTCCTCCTTTCGCATCTCAAATCATATATTTATATATATATTAGGAAAGGATTGATTTGTTTTAGAAATTGGTGTTGGCAGCTTTATTGTTTCGTTTTCGAACAATGCTCCTGATCCAGAAAGGGACAGTGCTTTAGTACAAGAGTTTCTTGCTAACATGGAATCAGCTTTTAGGGCTCATCCACTTTGGGCTGGTTGCTCCGATGATGAACTCGATAGTGCTGGTGAAGTATGTCACTTCTTAATCCTTTTTTTTCCCTTTTATATTGTTTTCACCTGCATTTGTCAGAAGCATGATATAATTCTTGCCATTTACTATATTCACTGAGAATTAAAACAATCTGCCGCAGTTTGCTGGAGAAGAATAATATAAAAATTGCCTTGACAACATCTGCTGTAACCAAAGTTTATAATCACTCTTTAGATTCTCGGCTTCTGAATTTGCAAGCTATATATAGATACCATGGGGTCAATTTATGTGCTGGAGTTCTTGTGCTGATTGGGTTTAGGGCAGCTCAATTAGGTGGTGCTATCAGTGTCTTTAGATTGGAATTCCTTGCATTTGGAGTGAAGAACATCTGGTGGCTCGTAGTGCATAAATTATTTTTCAAATATATTGTTGTGATAATTTCCCACAAATTGAAGGAACAGTGAAAGAGAAATAATAGGAGTGGGAATTTTGTTGTTGAAAAAATTTGCTTTTTTTTTTTTTTGGTAAAATTTTCTTTTCAGAGGTCAAACAAATCAGAATGATGTATAAAATAAGCCTGTATGACTGCATTCCAGGTTGCAAAAGTGAGTAATTTTGAAGAATGTCCAGTTTGACATATACACAAATGCCAAAACACACTTATCTGAATTTTCGTCTAAGAATGCCAATGACCAATTCCCTCACAATTGAATGCTTTTGTTTCTTTTCTTCATTGAGGCGCACATTATTGTAGGAGTAGAGCGGTTTATAAAGTATGGCTCTTCATGTCTTGTAATATGGTGCAAATGGTTTATGAAAGGCTACAATCATATTGATGCAGGCGTATCCAATTCCTATTCAAATTAGGATTGGAATTCAGATACGGATTATATTTCAGCTTTCCTTCTCAAGTTAGGAGAATATTTCAGTTTTCCTTATTCAATTAGGCTTTTATATTTTCTTGTTTAGTTTCTTCTTATATTAGTTTTCCTTATTGTTTTAGGATTTACTTCAACTAGTATATA